>JAOWBW010000240.1:1345993-1384809 GCA_026119855.1 Campanula takesimana
GGAAACGAGGGTTGCTGCTGCACATGCCATTGGAGCCATTGCTGAGAGTGTTAAGCATGAATCTTTACCTGAAGTTTATACTTGTGTTGAGACAAAGATGTCAGAAGTCAGGATTTCGGGTGCTGTTCAAGATGTGATGGCATGTCCAGACTTTCATTCTAGATTTAATGCAGGCTCTTCATTCAGGAGGTTGTTGCCTCCCTCTCTATTGATTGCATCTCTATCATTCTTACATATTCACATGCACTATTGATTCCTATTTGCAAATGATTAAGTGAACGGATACGCATATCTGTTGCTTGTATAGCATCTGCATCACTCTTATGTATTAGAGTTGATACTGATTCCTTAATTGCAAATGATTATCTGAACTATAATTCCTCTCCGTGTTTTGTGTACACACTGACTTTGAATTTCTACGTTATTGAACAGTTTTGAGCTTACTAAAGTGTTGGAGTTCGGTACACTATTAGCATCTGGAGGACAGGTACTCGTCTAGTTCTGGAGGGTAATTTCGCTAATGGGGGTTCACAAGTTCTTTTTGTTAGGTTGTTGCTTGTGGTTATTTCTCTAGAGTGGACTGATTTTCTGTGTTTCCTTGCTCCCCGCCTGCTCTTAGATCATGTCTGCTCTCTGATTTACGACTTATTTGCTTAAATTCTCTGGATGATTAGTGTTAGCATGTTAAATATTCGATGCAACTCGAGTCTTCCAGACTTGTCACCAGTGGCGTATCCAGAATTTTTAATTAATGGGGGCCAAAAGAGTTATTGGCACTGTTCATGATTTTTATCAAGCCCCAAAAAAATCTTGCTAATAAATTAACAAAATTATACTAAAAAACTTAAGCTAATTTTGTGAATTTACTATCTTACTATTTTTTTGAATTACTGCTTTTAAAATGAAAGGATAATCAATTGCAACAATACGAACTAACTTTTAACACAATATTCTCTTGTTTTAATTCAAAGCAACAAATGATTTTATTTCCTTGATAATGAGGAAAAAATTCATCATCAAATCACTCCAAAATCACTATAATAGAAATATTTCATATTATAATTTGTAAAACATCAAGAAAAATTAGGAATATAAGCTGGAAGATCGAATTACCTTCTTGGATTCTGTTAAAACATAGATGAATATATAATAGAAATTTGGGTTGGAGACATTAGGGAACTATTAACTCCGTCCAACATTGAATATTTGAATTTGCTTTTCGTCTCAAAATGAATCTTCAAATTTACTCTTTAGGCGGAACGAGTAATAAAATAAAGATAATTAGAGAGAAGCGCAAGAGTGAGAGAGCGAGAGTTTCGACCTCAAAGTTTACGTGTTCCACTGTTGCCGCTTTTGTTCTACTCTGCGTATGTGTTCTTCCATTGTGAGACATTTATCTAAAAAGGGAGAACTTTTTCTGAAATCCTGTGGGGGCCATCGCCCCCACGCGTCACTTAATAGAACTGCCCCAGCCGGTCACAGGACATTTGATGGAGAAATGCACTGCTGGTTCATGTGGAGATTTTATCTGTTGTTATTTATCAACTTTTGAGCTATAACGGACACTTTACGTTCTTGGAGCTTTTGGTGATTGGAGATAGAAGAAAGTAGATTGGGGTTGAAGTAGAGGAACTCTTGCATCCCTTTGAATGATAGTTTACCTGTAATCTGATTGGGCTTTATTGAATATGCAATGAGATACACGAGAAAAAATAGACAGAAAGGGGAGGAGAGGGAGAAAGATGTGTAAGTAAACCAACTATTTTGATAGGTTCCTTGCTCCATTTGATATGGTTATAAACTTATAATACATAAACGATTGGTAGCTTCTTTCAGGAATTCTGATTTAAAAACATTAGCTACAAAAATTTATCACCAACAATGTTTATTGGTGAATTGGATATCTCATAGAGATGGTGGGGGTACCTCGGAAGGTAGCAATGGCACATTATATTAGTATTGCATTTTCCATGTTCTGCTTTATTGGCTTTCACGAATTAGAAAGATAATGGCCATTTAGTTTCCAGAAATTCGGATTTCTTTGACTTGCTCTCTTTCAGAAATATTCATGCTTTTCAGCTGTTGCTGTACAGACGATAGGAATGGGGTGTTAGTACACTAGACACATTCTGAATGGGATGCCTTGAAAATGTGTATTGAAGAAAAATCCTACTTGACCTTATTGACATTGCACTTTGCCACCTTCATATCATAGTGTGGGATTACGGACCGCTGCTTGAGGAATCGGTCAGTTTAACATGTATATGGGTGGAGAGGAATAATATGATTTTTTGAAGCATCTTCCAAATCACTTATTATGGGAGCGAGTGATATCTATAGCTTCTCTTTGGGCGTCAGCTAACGATGCTTTTCGGGGATTGTCTATTTAGGATTTGAAGCGGGACTGGGCTGCTGTGATTTGGTAGTTCTTGTTGGTTGAAGTTGCCTTTTCATTCTTTTTATATATTTTGATAGACAGCTTGTCCTTCTCTTGTATATTCTTCTATTTAATCCAGTATTCTTTTCTTATAAAAAAAAAGCATCTTCTTATTTATTCTTTGATAAGTAGTACAAGCGAGTTCAATCTATAGCCCTTGCATTTCTTCAAGTATTAGCATATGTATGTACATGCATTTAGTTACTGATGAGTTTCATTTTAGGAATATGATATTGCAAGTGATAACAGCAAGAACCCGAGAGAAAGGTTGGCTCGACAGAAGCAAAATCTTAAGCGGCGCTTGGTAAGTTCTGGATTTTGGATTCCTTACCAATTATTTGTGGCACATGAACATAATGTCTGATTCTGTTATTGCCACGTTTATCAAGTAAGGAGTCAATTGACTCATTGGTGGTATTCATTTTGTGTGTCATATATTACCTTTTTAGCAATTTAATTTGATCACTGGCCTACTGACATTTTGCATGTCTTATACTAATTCTGCACACGGTGGAATATATCTTAACTCATGCTATTCAGCTATGATAATTCATTAGAATACCTCATATGTTAAAAAACGATCAATTTTTCAATGTTGAGCAGTTGAGGTTATATTACCCTTTATTATTGTGACATGTAATTGCCGTTTACAATAGACGCATCAGCATGTTAGTTAAATCTTGATTGATATGTCCATTTGGCAATATTTGAAAATTTGCACACAACATGGAGATCCCAAACTGAGTTCAGTGTCAATACTACACTATATCATACGTTTTTGATTCTGTCCTAAGCTATACTTATGCCTTTGTGCTGTCATTTGATGATTTATGCACAGGTTTGGACGTGTGCGAGCAATTCATGGATATGAATGATATGATAAGGGATGAAGATCTACTTGTGCACAAAATGGACTCTCCAGGGAATGGAGCAGTTCCTCAATTTTACATGACGAGGCCTGTGCGCAATGTCCAGCAATTTGTCGTAGAAATGGTGCCTAGTTTCAGATCTAGGAGACCTAGCGCTAGGGAGCGGAATCTCTTGAAGCGAAAAGCAAAAATTAGTTCCAAAGACCAAGCTAAGGGTTGGCCAGATACAGAAGGGTCAAATAGTCAAGATATAGCATCGCCCAAAGGCTTTTCTACAGATTCGTCAGTAACTAATGCGGTAAGAGATACTGTTCACACTTAAGAGTCCTCTCTTTTAATCATGTAATTGGTTTTTCTTTGATTATACGCATAAGTGCTCTCTTTTAATCATGTAATTGGTTTTTATTTGATTGTATGCACACTGCTGCTTTTGTAAGCTATTTTTTTTTTATTTATTTTACAAAAACATTATTCCCTTTCAAGAAGGAATTATTTATCTTTCTCCCTCTGTCCCAAAATGAATGATCCTTTTAAAGATAATTTTGTCCTAAAATGAGTGACCTTTTTGCAACAAAGAAAAAATTAAACTTTGTCCCTATATGTTCTTTTACTAGATGTTTTTTCAATATTCTTTACATACTTGCAAAATTAGAATTTTAAAAAGTAGATAGCAATAATTTTTGTACACATTTGCTATTAAAATATACAAGAAGTTGAAGTTTATAATTTTCTTCAAAATAAAAAATGGACATTCATTTTGGGGCGGAGCGAGTAACTTTGAAGGGACCCTGGTATGCAGATTGAACATTAGGTCCGGCAAGGGATCGAAAATGCCACGGGCCGCAACACACAGAGCGTCTTTTACCTAAGTCTGATTAATGTGGGGGGATCACATAAAATTAGTACTTCTATAGAAACCCTAGTTCTATCATGGTTATATTAAACTGGACTTTCAGGGTGGGGTGGGGGAACTCAGTAGAAGTTGATAGTCTGAAAAATTCTTGAACTACTTGTAATACCATTTTTAACTGATTACAATCGATCATCTTCAAAGTGTTATATGAATAACCCAATAACAATTCACCATCAATTGGTCTTCGTGCTGCATCATTTGATTTCAGTTAGCTACAGAGGCTATTCTTGATGAAGACAGCTTTGAGAATGATGAAGATGGGGTCTGGCCGTTTGAGAGTTTTGTTGAGCAACTCATCCTTGACATGTTTGATCCAGGTAAGCTGCTCTATAATATTTCTCTTTGGAATGGTTCTTATATCTGTAAACTGATTATCTCTTACTATTTAATGCTAGTTTGGGAGGTCCGCCACGGCAGTGTCATGGCTTTGAGGGAAATCTTAACTCATCAAGGTGCCTCTGTTGGCGTTCTTAAGCCTGGACTGAGCTGTGATGGTGCACCATTTATTGATTCAAAAGATAAGATAGCTGTTAAGAGAGAGCGAAACATTGATCTGAATCTGCAAGTTAACGGAGATGATTGCGAACCGATTCTAAAAAAGCAGAAGTTGGAGAATACTTCATGCGATCAGATGGATCCAATGACCTACACCAGGACTGGTATTAAAGTTGAAAACAGTATAACGGTTGAAGGTGGCGAATGCATTTTGGCTGCACAATCTAATGGTGAGCTAAGTGTTAATTCTGTCAAGGTGGAACCTCAATCTCACATGGACAATTTAGGCTATTCGTGTGAAGAAGCTGTAGATGTGGCAGAAACAAAGAGTTTCTCTAATGATGGGAGTTCTATGGTGGTGATCGATGCACTGAAAGATTCCCGAAAACTGTGAACTGATGAACTTTATTAAGTGTGCTAGGCATTCATCACTTAAAAATTCTGAGTTTCTCCAAGATTACGCGATTCGGTTCCTGTGTGTGCTGTCACTAGACCGGTATGGGCTTTTCCTACCCATTTTTTCCTTTTCTTTAATCAGTTAGATGCTTCAACAAATAAATAATTGTTCTGATAGGTTACCACAACTATAATTAGCTGGACAAGGGGAACCGAAAACTCGTGAAAGTTCTAATTATTGGCCATGTTATGTACTTTTGCAGTTTTGGAGACTATGTTTCGGATCAAGTTGTCGCTCCAGTACGCGAGACCTGTGCCCAAGCTTTAGGTGCTGCACTCAAGTACATGCATCCAACCTTGGTGCACGAGACGTTGAATGTTTTGATGCAAATGCAGGTAAAAATCATGTAAGAACTTGTTTTCTCAACAAACTGTTGTGCAATCAGGTTTGTAAGCATTTCTCATTGTTTGGCCGGTATATAATTTAGTGGTAAATGCTGCTAACTTGTTCTTTTGCTTCTTTCAGCGTAGACCTGAGTGGGAAATACGTCATGTAGTCTAGTCTGGGAATCAAGTATTTGGTCGCCGTGCGTCAGGTAGTCTTTCGGCAAGGTCGTTCTATTTTGTGGTTCCTAAGATGTTAAATTGCGAGACCTTCGAAATTATCAATAACTCACTCCATCCAAATACTAATGAAAAGGCCTACAAAATCTTATAAACTAGAAAATAACCTTCTATTCTAAATAACCCATTCCATCCAAATACTTCTCATCTTCATTAAGCATTACTCTCTCCGTCTGGTTTAAGGTTCTTAGTTTGACTTTGCACGCTTACTAAGAACCAATGAAAAATCAATGAAAATGGGTCAACAAAATTAGGGAGTTAAATTATAATAACTGTCCAAAACACTATTCATAAAGCAAGTGGGTGAAAAGTAAGTTAGGTAAGTAATGGTCTTTTTGTAATTAAATGAACTTTATGAGGACAAGATCACAACACTGTTCATACTTTACTATTTATGAAATAAAGCAACTAAGAATCTTAAATTGGGAAAACCAGAAAGGAAAGTAAGAACCTTAAACTGGGACGGAAGGAGGAAGGAGTATTCTCTTTGTCCTGTCCTTGAAATATTGTTTCTGCGCTATTTATGCTATTATTATGTCTTTGTTTTATTGGATAGGAAATGCTTCCTGATTTGCTTGGCTGCGTCCTTCCTGCATGTAAAGCTGGACTGGAGGATCCGGACGATGATGTAAGAGCAGTTGCGGCGGATGCCTTGATACCCGCGCATGCTAGCTCATCGTTTCACTGAAGGGTCAAATGCTGCATTCAGTTGTTATGTTACTCTGGGATATCTTGCTTGACTTGGATGATTTGAGTCCTTCAACTAGCAGGTCATTTCATATCCTGTTGACATCACTGATTTCTGCTTTGTGCTCTTAGATTTTTTTTTCTTTTGCTATTTAACACCTCAACTCCCGCGGCCCGCCAGACTATATACTGACTGCTCAGAGGTGCTGTTGTATGATGCATTGCTTTTCGACATGCTTATTTTCATAAGTCATCATTCTTCTACATCAAGTTTTACAGAACGGGTTATCTTAGTTTTGATGACACTGTAGCATGACACATGTCCTTTGCTGTTACTTGAGACAAATTTATCTCTCATTTTGGACAGATTGGGGATAATGTCCCTTCATTGACATTCTGAAGAGATACACAAGAAAAGTGGCATTCAATACTTAGCATGCTTTTACTAATGAATTCTAAAATCATAAATTCTGGCTTCAAGACCTGAAGGGCATCTTGTTGATATTGAACTCTTAGTTCAATAAGCTTTCTCTCTGCTAACAATGATTCATATCTTAAAACTCATTTTGTGAAAGCGTCGCTAGCATTGAGGTACTTTTTTTAGGAGCATTAGCAGTTATGGATAAAGAATGAGAAAACTATTATCCAAACTTATAAAAAAAAGGTACTCTCACAGGTGAACTAACAATGAAACAAGTAATTTAGGCTGGAATCAAAGGCAAAATAGTTGCGTCACAGGTTGTTGTTGGTGGAGAAATGTCATACTCACACTTCTCTCCTCCATTGACACGTCGATCGCAGTTGAGTAATTTAACGCAAAAATAATTTAGGGTTTCCTTTTATGTTTTACTTCGTTGTTTCTTAAAAAGGAAATCGGGTTTTCTTTTTTACCATTTTACCGCGCCGGTACACTGCTGCTGTTTCTTTGTTGCGGCGTCCACTTTCACCAGTGGATTGTCGGAAACAGATCCCATACCCGTGTTGGTGTTGGCTCATGTTGACACAGGGTATCTCTTCTCATATGCCGAGTCCTTGTATCAGTGAAATGGTTTCATGTTTACTTTATGAAAGATCGTGAAGGGGAGAGAGAGAAACGATGATGGAAATTCAATTCAGAGAGAGGGATCATTTTTTCCACATTAGGTGGATTTCCTAGCCATCTTTATTTATCTGTTTTTATTTAAATTTCTTTTTCCCATAAAAAATCTATCTTGATTGTGCATGCTAAACTATCTAAAAGCTTGTTATTTATAGAGATTGTTTTTTTTTTAAAAAAATTTGCTTAAAAGCTTGTTGACTTGCATTGCAGCGTGATGAATCTTCTAGCAGAAATTTATTCGCAGGATCAGATGATTCCTAAGATGTTAGGGGCCCTGGAAGAAACTGATAAACAAGAATTTGACCTTAATGAAATTGTTGATCCTGATGATCCTGGAGATGGTAATAATTTTCAGCAAAATCCCTACATGCTATCAACATTGGCACCACGACTTTGGCCATTTATGAGGCATAGTATTACATCAGTCCGCTATTCAGCCATTCGCACATTGGTAGGCTTTTCTTATGAAATCTGTTTTAAATGGATTTTACTGCATGGGAAAGGGAAGACAACGGAAAATGAGGGGGAACATAACTTTAAATACCTTTCGATGTGTTTTAAAAATTTATTCATTTTTTGAGCTCGATAATTAGTCATTACTTATGCGAATGGAATGAGCAAGTCTTATAGATTTTATACAATTGTTTCTTATTTAGACTTGATGTTGCATACTCCGTATTATGTTAGTCTCAATGCAATAAGCAACTTACAGAGTTTATTTTATATGTATATATTATTTATATTTTTTGTTTCAGTTGCATTTTTCCATTCCTTTCCCTTGCGGTTGTGAGATCCATTATATAGACCATTACCTTCCGTAAGTAATTCAAGTTTTCATAAAGCATTTAACGGAAATAAACCCCACTATTACCCGAATCTAAGACCTTCAATCATTCTGATCAGAAGATGAAAAGATTGAAATGATTAAGCAACGCCGTGACTTCCAGCGCTTCCTGCTTCCTCATCCAGTTTTTAGGTAAAGTGAGAAGTCCAGGAGGAGCTATCCGCCAGGGAGAGATATGCACATAAAATGTCTCATAAGACCTTTCAACCTACCCGCAGCCCTGTGGGAGTTCAGAAGAGCGAGAGTTATTATCAGAATACTTGCAGTTTTGTAGTTTCCCATAAAACATTGACACACTTTCTCTAAACTGCCCTTATTTATTACAGGTAGTTGTGACTGTAAAATCATATTTGTCTAGGTAGTTGAACTATTTAAAGGGTAACTTGGTCTATTTGATATGTATTGATTGCTTTTCTTAATATGTGTGGAAAGTGCTAGAACTAAAAGTATTTTGGGACAGAGGGAGTACCTTTTTTTTTTTAAAGGTCTGTGTGATGAATAAGACCCTTGAATTCATTTAGGGAGATACTCTCTTCTTTTATGCGCACGTTTTCTTAAGTCCTTATCCGTTCAGTCAATCAAACGTTTAGTGACTGACTCTTTGCTTCTGTTATTTATTCTATTTTTAATGATCAGAAATAAATTTCAGTTTTCTCTTTTAGTTCATGTTTTTGATCCTTAAATGCTAGGGATAATATAATGCTATATTAAGCCACTAAATTTTTATGTGCAGGAGCGGCTACTTGAAGCTGGATACAGAAGAAGCATTTCAGAGTCCTCTAGCTCATTTTGGCCGTCCTTCATCTTAGTTGATACACTAAGAATTGTTTTCCAAAACTTGTTGCTGGAATCAAACCCTGAAATTATGCAATGCTCAGAGAGGGTTTGGAGGCTCCTTCTTCGGGTTTGTAATACTACTGAAAATTCTGCGTGCTTTCATTTCACCCTTTTTTTTTGTGCTTAGCCAAAGGATAAAGTAACGTGTCAATATTTTGTTTACCCAAAATAGCATTAACATTAGGATAACTTATCTGATGTGGGCGCGCATGATTTCAAATTTATCTTTTCCGAAGGTTCACAAGTTTTGTGGTCTTAAACTTCAAAGCACTTGAACAAAGACTTTTTTTTTGTTTGGTCATATTTGCCTTCATATGTAAACTTTAACTCATTGCTGTAAATACCCTTTGAAATTGGTGCTAGTGCCCGGTGGAAGACTTGGAAGCTGCTGCTAGGTCATATATTTCTTCTTGGATAGAGCTTGCAACTACACCATATGGTTCACCACTTGATGCTACAAAAATGTTTTGGCCTTTAGCTCTTCCCCGTAAAAGTCACTTCAAAGCTGCAGCTAAGATGAGAGCTGTGAAACTTGAGAATGGTCCTCGTACAAGTATTCCATTTGATTCTTCAGAAGGAAACACTATCCAGGAGAGTAATGGAGATGCTTCCTCCAACCCTGTCAAAATAGTTGTAGGTGCAGACACGGATACATCAGTTACACATACACGGGTAGTTACAGCAACAGCATTGGGATTGCTGGCATCAAAACTGCATCAGGTTTCTATGCAATATATTTTTGAACCATTATGGAAAGCAATTACCTCTATGTCTGGAGTTCAGCGTCAGGTACGTATTCTTTTGGATTGTTATTGAATATTGTATAGCTTATCGTACACCTTTCTATGTGGTTCTCTTGTTGCTCACTTTTGGAGGTATCTTGTTTTCTATCAGGTGGCTTCTATGGTCATTATTTCCTGGTTCAAAGAAATGAAATGTAGCCGTTCTGGAAGCAAGCATGTTATCCCTGGAAACTATAGTAATTTAAAGAATCAGTTATTGAATTTATTAGCATGCACAGATCCTGCGTATCCTACAAAAGATTCACCATATCCTTATGCTGAACTTTCAAGAACTTACGGGAAGATGCGCAATGAGGCGTCTCAGCTGCTAAATGTTGTTGAATCATGTGGCTTGGCTGACAAATTATCTTCTGGGAAGTCCAATTTCGATAACATGACTCCTGATGATGCCTTGAACTTTGCATCAAAGCTTCCTCCTTTAAGTACTGATGTTACCGTGGAAGAATCAGGTGGGAGGAACATCGCTGATGAATTAGAGTCATTAAAACAAAGACTTTTAACAACTTCAGGCTACTTGAAATGCGTTCAGGTTTGTTTTAAATGCTTTACTGCTACTACCCTCCCCCACCTTCTCTACTTTCTCGCCCCAAGGTTCTTTGTGTCCGAAAACATTTGGACTTATATTCTCATAAAGTTACTACTTGCCTGAAGAATAAAATGATCTTTGAGTTCTCTCACTTGGTCTTTTACTTGCAGAGCAATTTGCATGTTGCTGTCACTGCTTTAGCTGCTGCTTCAGTTGTCTGGATGTCTGAGCTTCCTTCAAAGCTTAATCCAATTATTTTGCCTTTGATGGCCTCTGTTAAAAAAGAGCAGGTACTCTACTAGAGTTCTTTATGATTTTGATGACGCCACAGATTCAACGTGCACTAACTTAAATGCTGTCTTTCTAAAGGAGGAAATACTGCAAAACATGGCAGCTGAGGGCCTTGCGGAACTTATTTATCATTGTGTCGGACGTAAGCCTGGTCCAAATGACAAGCTAATAAAAAACCTTTGTGGTTTGACTTGCATGGATCCTCGAGAAACTCCTCAAGCTGAGATTTTAAATACAATAGATATTATTGAAGAACAAGATCTTCTCCCCTTTGGAGGCACCAACACAAAACAGAAGCCTAAAGCGAATATGATAGCTTCTGGGGAAGATCGGTCCAAGGTTGAGGGATTTATATGCAGACGAGGAGCGGAATATGCATTTAACCATTTATGTGTGAAATTTGGCTCATTGCTTTTTGACAAACTTCCCAAGCTCTGGGATTGCCTTGCTGAAATTTTGAAACCTGTTTACCCCGAGGGTATGACTCCAGAAGATGAAATGCTTTTGACTCAAGCTATCGATTCCATCAAGGATCCGCAGCTCTTGATAAACAATATCCAGGTAATGAACTTCCTCCCATTTTACCCTGTGTTGGTCTCTTTTTCTTAGACTTAAAAACTTAATTCTAGGCAGTAGTTTAGTAGTGCAAAAATTGTTTTCACTGATCAGAATGCTAATGTAGTCAGTTATTATATGTCCTTTATTCATTTTCCTGATCAGGTGAAGTACTAAAGATAGGTGAGTCAACTCCACTATAGATCTGTGAGCCATTTCGATAATAGATCGGTGAGTCAATTCCAGTTGTTTAGGGACTAAGTTAACTAATTCAATCAGTCCCTTTGCGAAGTTCCATGCTTCAACCAAATCTGGGGTGTTTAATTTCAGCAGCGTAGTTGTGGTCATGGGTAAATCTGTATAAACAGCATTACAACTGTAATGAGCACAATAAGTTAGGTTCTGGTATCGTATCTCCTAGGCTAAACTGATTTGACTTTTCTAATTTGTACCAAAACGCCATCTCTCTGGAACCCCTTCTTAAAAAACAGAGAAAGGGAGAGGGCAAGATTCACTATCAAGGGAGTGAAGATCAACTTTAGTTTAGGCCGGTCTCGTCATTTGCGCAATTCTGATTTCCGCCGATCATGAGACAAAGAAATGTGTTTTTTCTTCCAAATGTTAAATTAATAATTTTAACCTATTATTATTATTATTATTATTATTATTATTATTATATATTATTATTATTTTATTATTATTATTATTATTATTATTATTATTATTATTATTATTATATTATTATTATTATTATTATTATTATTATTATTATTATTATTATTATTATTATTATTATATTATTAATTATTATTATTATTATTATTATTTTATTATTATGATTATTATTATTATTATTATTATTATTATTATTATTTATTATATTATTATTATTATTATTATTATTATTATTATTATTATTATTATTATTATATTATTATTATTATATTATTATTATTATATTAGTTTATTATTATTATTAGTATATTATTATTATTATTATTATTATTATATTATATTATATTATTATTAGATTATTATTATTATTATTATTATTAGTTTTTAATGTCTTTGGCGTGCGATGGGATATTGAATCTCTGAGTTACTACCATTAATGCTTTTCTTAATTTTTACTTTATTTGTTAACGTATGTGTGCTATGATTGGTTTTAGATTAGTAAAATGTATAAAGCAAAAATTAGGCCGAGTCCCTTTACATTAAGAAGTTGATGCATTAACTTATGTATCTTCTGTTGATTGTGCCCAGGTTGTACGTTCTATTGCCCCGATGCTTGATGAGACATTGAGACCGAAGCTACTGACGCTTCTCCCCTGCATATTTAAATGTGTTCGCCATTCCCATGTTGCTGTTAGATTATCTGCTTCAAGATGCGTCACAACAATGGCCAAGTCAATGGCACTGAATGTGATGTCTGCCGTAATTGAGAATGTGATTCCAATGTTGGGTGATATGACGTCAGTAAATGCTAGGCAAGGAGCTGGGATGCTTTTATGTTTGCTTGTTCAGGGAATGGGCGGGGAACTGGTCCCATATGCCCGTTTGTTAGTTGTTCCTCTTCTGAGGTGCATGAGCGATTGTGACCATTCTGTCAGGCGTAGTGTTACACATAGTTTTGCTGCCCTTGTACCTCTTCTTCCCCTGGCTCGTGGGCTACCTCCACCCGCTGGTTTAAGTGAAGCCTTATCTGGTAATACAGAAGATGCACAATTTTTGGAACAACTTGTGGATAACTCCCATATCGAGGATTATAAGCTCGCAATCGAATTAAAAGTGACTTTAAGAAGGTAATATTTCTAATGCCTTGTAGGTGTCAAAGAAGTTAAGATGTGTACTTTCCTGCATGGGCATCCTTTACGTGTTTGTTTACCTTTCTACTTAAATTATGGCCCACTTGGACTTCAAACCTTGGTGAATTAGAGCTGTCTGAACTCTGATGCATGCATGACTACGACTATCATGCAGTATCTTTTTATTTTTCTGTATAAAAGAATCAACTGTATACTCAAGTGGCAAATATATGGACTTCCGTATGATTCTAAATTCTATTTTAATTTTGAAACACATCATTCACTGTTTTCAGATGCAGTTCTGTGGTAGAACTCTGTTGCTAAAAGTTGCTTCATTATCATTGTGGTCATGGGAGCTTTTTGATAACTTTTCTGCAACCATTCTTTTTCTCATTTCCTTTACTCTTTAGTAAAATCAAGTCCTCTTACGAAATAGAATTCTATCATGTGAAACTGATGATCTTTAGCTTTGTGTATGTTTCTTGGGAAATTCTGTGATAGATAGAGGATGCAGTCTTTTTTTGTTTGCTAGCTGCTGTTGGATAATTGAGGGATTTTGTTTATTTGGTCACAGGAATTCTACTTGGCGGTGATTTTAAAATATCTACATTACTTCGCCTCTTCTCCCCCCATCCTCATGTTGTTGAAAAGGGTTATTTTAGTCAGCAATTAACCTTCTTCAGTTCATTGGATGTTGTAGGGTGTGCTTAATTGTGTAAGCTCCTCGACGATAATTGGGGGTATAATCTTACATTAGTGTTAGTGTTATTAGGCTGTGGATAATTCTTCATTTATTTATGCTGTGATTGTGGGAGGATATGATTGTTTTGTTTAGTTGTGAATAACGTTTTAGAACCCAGAAATCAATGTGTGAGGCTGATGAACTTCCTCTGAATCAGATGATTTTACAAGAAGTTATTCAGAGTGGTGTTTGAAGTTGACTGAATGTACTCCCTCTTTGGTGGCATGAAGTGATTAGGAGAAGTTTCGGCAGAATGCTTGAAATTAGAATACCTATAATCTGGTGTCCTGTGCTAGTCATGTAAATTCCTTCTTGGGGACTCCACCTTGTTTGGACCTCATGATTGCTTGGTGATTGGGGATTCTTTTAGTGATTAAGTTCTGTTTTTTTTTTTTAAATATCCTTGTATGAGAATGTACTCCTTTCACGCTATTTCTACAAGACCTTTTCGGTTGTTGATCCATCATGACGCTCCTGTTTACTTATCACTCATGAGGACGAGGTGCCTGATGAAATGGATTTATCTATTTCGGTACTTGTCCTAGATTTTTGATAGATATGGGGTCTTTAGCCTTTGGTTTTTCTCATGTAGATGCTTCCTGGCTTAGCTCTTTCACTGCAAGTTACACTGGGTTACATTGGCTTTATACTTATCTACGAAGAACCGATTCTTCTGCTTCAGCATCAGTATTGGGTTTCCATTTTCTTTATATTTTTATGTTTAATTTTTTGCCCGGTCCATCTGTGGAATTTAGTTATCATTAATTGACATTTTTTTACTTCAATCTAGTCTTTGGTTTGTGACTTCCCAGATTTTAACTGTTTGGGTGATTCTAGGTATCAGCAGGAGGGGATAAACTGGTTGGCATTTCTGAAACGCTTTAATCTTCATGGAATTTTGTGCGATGATATGGGCCTGGGCAAAACTCTTCAAGCATCAGCAATTCTGGCCTCGGACATAGTAGAGCGGCGTACTGCAAATGCAGAGGATTGTTCGTCATTAATCATTTGCCCATCTACTCTTGTTGGACATTGGGTTTATGAGATGGAGAAATTCATTGATGCATCAGCTTTAACCCCTCTCCAATATGTTGGTTCTTCTCAAGAGCGAATTTCGCTACGATCACAATTTCACAAGTATAATGTCATAGTGACATCATATGATGTGGTCCGCAAAGATATTGATTATCTTAGTCAGCTCTTCTGGAACTATTGTGTTCTAGATGAGGGACACATCATCAAGAACTCGAAGTCTAAAATTACGGGTGCTGTCAAACAGCTGAAGGCCCAACACCGCCTTATACTGAGTGGAACTCCTATTCAGGTGGATTACTTGTGTGAGTACTATGGGCTTTAAACAATGGTTACTGTTGTTTGACCTCTTGTTGACGTCAATTTGCAGAATAACGTCCTGGATCTTTGGTCTCTTTTTGATTTTCTGATGCCGGGATTTCTTGGAACTGATAGACAGGTATGTAATGTATCATCTAAGTTTGTATAACTGTATTATTAGTACTACATTTATTACCATTTGTAGTTAAATCTTTTTATGTGATTTCTAGAGGATTGCTAGTTCAATGCATAATACAAACTTAGACTGCTATACCTGAACTTCCCTTTTTTGGTCACTTTGATATTGAATGTAACTCTGATAGCATATCAATTCCTCCAATTCATTGAGCACTTTTAGTAGGGTATGTAGGTCATAGTAGGCAATTCTTCCATTTACTTTATGGACAGGAAATGTCAGATCAAAGTCATACCTCAGTCTAATTTTTACTATAACAACTTTTCTGTTTACTTCCATTTTGTATTTAATACCAACATCCTTTGGTACCATCCTGCAGTTCCAAGCCACTTACGGAAAACCCCTACAAGCAGCCCGCGATGCTAAATGTTCTGCCAAGGATTCTGAAGCAGGGGTGCTTGCCATGGAAGCGTTGCACAAACAGGTCTTTATTTCTTATTTCCCGAAGATGCTTACACTATTTGACCACCAGGCTACTTGCGGTTTCAGCTAATAGATTATATATTCTGTAGGTCATGCCTTTTCTCCTCCGCCGAACAAAGGATCAAGTCTTGACTGATCTTCCGGAGAAAATTATTCAGGACAGATATTGCGACCTGAGTGCTGTTCAACTAAAACTTTATGAAAAGTTTTCTGGTTCACATGTTAGGCAAGAAATATCAAGTATGGTAAAGGTGAATGAGACTGTTACAGGAGAAGGAAGTGCACCATCCAAAACAACATCTCATGTGTTTCAGGTACCAAAATTGTGGAATGTTTCATTTAAAGGACATTCTGGAAATGTTTAGTCATCTTTGACTCTTTGTTACTCCCTCTGTCCCAATTGGTTTTGCACGGTGAGAAAGTATTTTAAGTGGATTGAGGACATACACACTATTTGCAATGCAAGTAGGTTAGTAAAGTGTTGTTTTTTTTTTTTTTTTTTTTTTTTACAAGCATTAGAAGGACAAAACTGTCTAAAATACCATTTCATCATTTGCCATTTTAGGAATGAGACTCTTACTCTGGGACGTATCAAATAGAAATTAGGACTATTACTCTGGGACGGAGGGAGTGTTATAAACTTTTAAAAGTAAACATCTTCAGTATGTGGTAACAAGATATTTAGTCATCTTAAGTGTACCACCTTTAACAACTGACATTGTCCCCTTGTTTATCCTGCAGGCACTTCAGTACTTGCTAAAACTGTGTAGTCATCCGTTACTTGTCCTTGGTGAAAAGAACCAAGATTTGCTGCCTAGCCTTTTACCGGACCTTTTCTCTACGAGTTCTGACATTGGTTTAGAACTTCATAAACTTCATCACTCCCCTAAATTAGTTGCACTTCAGGAGATTCTTGAAGAATGTGGAATTGGCGTTGAGCCCTCGAGTTCTGAAGGTTCTGTAACTGTTGGACAGCACAGAGTTTTGATATTTGCGCAGCATAAGGTACTTTTCTCCATTAATACTCGAGAACTGTTTCGCAATAGTCGTTTCATTTGTCCTCTTACGTGATCTAATCTTAATCTGATGTTGCGTGCAGGCCTTTCTTGACATAATTGAAAAAGACTTGTTTCGCGTTCACATGAAAAAGTGAGTCTTCTAGTCCTTGAATGGTTTCCATATAATTATTATAGCCAAAAGTCAAAATATGTATTGGTCTTTGACCTAGTTTATCGTTCGCATTACCTAAAATATGCCAGACTGCTTATTTTTTCAAGTGCTTATGGTTTCAGTCTGGGCTAATGATCTAAGCTACCAGTCGCCTGTCATCTTGAATTGCTTCTGGGAACATGAATTCCCAAACATGGTGCATTTCCTTTACGGAACATTTTATTTTGTGATAAAAAGAAATAGTCTAGTACTTTTTTGGTAGAACGCATTAATATATATTATCTCTCTAGGAGTATTCCGCTTTACTTTTCCAATCCAATAAATTTTAAGGCGTAAGCTACATGGAGTCCCCTATAGTGTATATGTCAACGCTCAATACTTTCCCCATGTGTGACATAAACTGAAATACAGCACACACTTGTTTTACCCTTTTTTTGTTCTAATTCTCTCTCTCCTCCCCCCCCCCGGGGCGGTTGTAAGTGGTTGATATGATACTTCTTACAGAAAGCATGCATGCCAGAGAAAACATGCTTATTCGATTCAGATTTGTTTCTTTTGGATATGAAACACTCACTATTTGTTTGTGCTCCTTTTCTATTAACTGTTTTTTTTTTTTACTGGAAGCAGTGTTACATACTTGCGTCTGGATGGATCGGTTGAACCGGAAAAGCGTTTTGATATCGTGAAATCCTTCAATTCAGATCCTACAATTGATGTTTTATTGCTTACAACACATGGTAGGATGCCATCATTAACAACTCTTACTCTTGGGTTTGACGAAGAAATTCACGAAAGCCAAAATTTGCTAATTTATCATCACTTTTCTGCAGTTGGTGGCCTTGGTTTGAACTTGACGTCAGCTGATACACTTGTTTTCATGGAACATGATTGGAATCCAATGCGGGATCTTCAGGTATATACAATTTGTTCATTTTGTTGCTGTTAGTTCTATTGCAACCAAGGGGTGCAATATGGAACCTTGTCTTCTTTTCTACTTTTGATGTGTATAAGCGTATATATATACTCACTCCGTCCCATAACAATGTGCACAAACTTCCCTTTTTTGCATCTCCTGATACTTAAATGGAAATTTTGTACTATCCACTATGATTCCCTACCCCACTTTCTCTCTCATACCTCACTTATTATACTCACGACAACCATCCACTACTATTCCCTTCTTTATTCTCGTGCACACTCAAAATTGTGCACATTGTTATGAAACGGAGGGAGTATATATTTGTGTGTATGCTCCTATACATATACGTACACACACACACAGTTGAAGTTATGCACCAGATTTGTCACTGCTTAATCTATAACGGAATCTTATCTCCTACGGAGTATTACTCTTGCAATAGGCCATATTGTTCTTTTCCTTCTATATATATCTGTCTATTGAAGATTGCTTCTGTTTATACTATCCCTCGACCCAAAATGAATGACCAAATTTCGACAAAATATGGCTATTCATTTGGCACGGAGGGAGTAATAACAAATGTTTACTTGTTGAATGGTCCCTCTCTCTGTCTCCCTCTCCACCCTCCCAAAACAAACACACACACAGAGATGGATGGACATGCCAGCTCATATTCATTTGGATTTATGTGTAGGTTTGACTATTTCTTTTTAAATTGTTGACCCTCTTCTTTATTCTTCTAAAACTCACAGGCAATGGACCGGGCACACAGGTTAGGTCAGCGAAAAGTTGTGAATGTTCATCGTCTAATTATGCGAGGAACTTTGGAAGAAAAAGTAATGAGCCTGCAGAAGTTCAAGGTTTCAGTTGCCAATGCAGTCATTAATGCAGAAAATGCTAGTCTGAATACTATGAATACAGACCAATTGCTTGATCTGTTCACAACTGCCAAAAATAAAAAGGTACCTAACCTTGCGCTGCATGCATAAAGTCCTAACTACCAATACATGTCAAATACATATATGTACACACACACTAGGCCTGGCAATTGGGTGGGTTGGGTTGGGTTAAAGCGGGTTGACGGGTTGGAACGAGCCGGACCCGTTACAACCCGTTTAGTTTCACGGGTCAGTCGGGTCGGGTCATCAATGGGTCGGGTTGACCTGGGTTGACCCGTTTATTTTTATTTTTCCCAAAAACGCTGGAAACTTATTTTCACCCGAAAAATTATTTTTTGGATTTTTATTTTAATTTATGTATTTTTAATTAATTTATATATCATAATTTATTTTGACCCTTCGATGTTGATTGGAAGCTTCTCCCTGCCGTTAGATTACTTTGGAAAACCCTAACTTACCTTTTTATCATCAGCCTCTCATAAACCAAATGCACAGCCTCTCCTCTCCATATCTCTCTCTACTCTTCTTCCTTTCTCCCTCTACATCTCTACCAAATTGTCACCACCGAAGCTCGCCGTCTGCTCTTACCGGTGGATCTCGCCGTCGGCTCTTACCGGCGGATCTCGCCGACGCCAGCACCATTCCGGCGGATCTCGCCGACGCCAACACCATTCCGGCGGATCTCGCCATCAAGTCAACAACCGCCACTACAACCACGCTGACAGGAACAAGCAAGAAGCTTCGTCGTCGGCGCTTCTTCCCTCTTCATCGCCGGCCACGGAACACCTATCTTACATGGTGAGACCGCCATTCTTCCCCCTTTCTCCCTTTGTTCATCACAACATCTATCTTACATGGGTTGATTTTTTTTTTTTTTGAATGGCTGGGCGGGGTTCATCGGAAATCCATTGCAGCTGGAAAGACACCGGAACGACGCCGGAGTAGGCTGCGGGAACGACGCCGGATATTTCTGCCGGAACGTCGCCTGATATTTTTTACAAAATGATAACGGGTTGATAGGTTGACCTGCTCTAACCCGTTAATTTTCATGGGTTGAATCGGGTAACCCGTTTAAACCCGTTAATGTTATTGGGTTGGGTCGGGTTGGGTAATTAATGGGTTGGGTCAAGCGGGTTGGTGGGTAATGGGTTGAAATTGCCAGGCCTAACACACACATATACACACTCATATTTATACACTTGGGGCTCGTTTGGTAGCTTGATAGGATTAAGCCCGTATTAATAGTCGAAAGATTATTAATCGGGGGATTAATTACACCACCCTTTTTTATGGGTAAATATGAAGGGGGTTAGAGGGGATAAGATTGGATAAGAAGCTTATTTGAGTTGTACCTAGGATTAATAAACGGAGTGCATTTAGTCTACCAAACACCAAGATTATTGGGCTAATAATCATATACAGCTCTAATCAGGCTACCAAACGAGCCCTTATATTTACACTCACACATGGTCATACCAGCACACATATACACATACATACAGACATATATACACACATACTCCCTATGGCCACAATCATAAGCAAAAAGACAACTTTTTGGGAGGGAATACATACATACACTCACGTATGTACATAAACTTGCACCTTACACACATATACACATATACATACATACACACATATACAGATACACACACACGCACATTGACCTTTGATGCATGTGATTTTCAGGGAGCGGCATCATCAAAGTCCACAGAGGAGAAGGAGAACTTTGATGGGACATCAAAGATACCAGGTACTGGGAAGGGGTTGAAAGCCATCCTTGGTGGACTAGAGGAGCTTTGGGATCAATCTCAGTACACTGAAGAATACAATTTGAGTCAGTTCTTAGCCAAGTTAAATGGATGAGTGTACAAAAATAAAAACCATGAACGCGAAAAATCCCAATGTTTTGGAGAGGTGCATTTTGAGCCGGCTCTTGGTGGAGTCCCGACCCCATTGTACAGTGTATATTCCTTGAGCCTGAGCCTACGATTTTGAGAATTTAGAAGTAGTTCTTTTTCGTATTTGTATTTCTGTTGCCGTTTTTTGTTTCATTGAATATTTTGATTTTGTATTTATGGGAGGCCTCATAGAAATATGAACTGAGTGGAGTCAAAGACTGATCTTTGCCTAAGTGGCTAGCTGGGTTAGGAGGAAAGAAATTGTAAAGTTCAAATAATGTATTTATTCGATTAAAGGTCATCCTTTTTTTTTGTTTTAGCTTCTTATGAACTATTTACAGCTGGAAGTATGTTTTTTTTTTTTGTGTGTGTGTGTGTGTGTTTTTTATTGTTTGTGCACAAACAGGGTATAGTATGTTTTAGTGTACATCAATTTCTGCTCATCTTAATGCGATTACGCTAGAAATATGTACCATCACTTTATTGGTCTTGAGTCAAGTTTTCTAATGACATACTCCCTCCGTTTCATGTGAATTGAGACCAAAAAAATGGGCACAACAATTAAGAGAAAGTAGTGAATGTGGTGGAAAATGAAGAGAGAATGAGTGGGGTAAATAGTAGTGTTTGTTGGATAAAATGAGTGGTGGAAAATGAATAGAGAGAATTAGTGGGGTTAAATGGGTGGGGTTGGGTGAATATAAAATATTAAAAAGTTTGCCATTTTGGGCAGTCTCAATTGAGGTGAAACGGACGAAAGGGGAAATAAGTCTCAATTCACATGAAATGGAGGGAGTAAGTAGGTAAATTCATCAAAAAAAAATAAAAATAAAAAATAAAAAATTTAAGCATCTAAAGAGCAAGTCATACTGTTGAGGAAGGGAAAATCCCCTCACTGCCTTCCAGTGATGACCTAGTAGGTATACAGTATTGTATTCCCTTCCCTAAATTAGTGTACTTTTCTACTATTGCAAAGTAGGGGTGGCAAAATGGGTGTTTTGGGTGTACCCATTAAAGTTAAAATATTCGGATATCCAATGGATTTTTAATTTTGATTGGTAAACCCAAAACACCCAATTCGCCACCCCTAATTGCAAGTGTACAATTAAAAATACATTGTAGCACTTCTATTTAAAATAATTTGTGGTCAGCTAACATAAATGTTACGAATTTGGGAGGAAAACAATGAAAAAGTGGAGAGAGCGAAATAAATATTCTCTATTGTATTTCATTCAAATCTTTATTTTTCAATTTTAATTTGCATACCTCATACATAACAAGGGCATTAGCTAGCTTAATATCCAATATTATAACCACGAAACTTTTCCCTTGTAATTTGGTTAAGCCTCTCAATCATTTCACAGCTAAGATAGTTCTTAGAATCCCCAACTTCACCTTTTCTATAGAATAAATCATTCTTCACTTCTCCAAAAAGCTTACTATTTGTATTCACCTCCAAATTCCTCATATTCTCAAAGCTACAAAGTTGTATAATTTCTAAAACAACCCCTTTTGTTTCTTCTTCCAAAGAGAGAGGTTTCCCCAAGAACTTTGCCAATCTCTTCACATTATTAACACAATCACTTCTCATGTCTTCATACTTCAAGAAAAGAACTTTGTTTGGCAATTCCAAACTT
The DNA here is from genome assembly GCA_026119855.1 of Campanula takesimana. NCBI lineage: Eukaryota > Viridiplantae > Streptophyta > Magnoliopsida > Asterales > Campanulaceae > Campanula > Campanula takesimana. Next base: position 1,368,394 of record JAOWBW010000240.1, read on the forward strand.
GCTTTGTAATACGCTAAAACATGATCCCAATATGGCCCCAAGTAAGAGACCCCGTCGCAAAACAAGTCAAGCGCCTCTTTTATTGGGACTAGCGGAGTCTCCGTGTCAGTTAACTTATCGAAAAAGTGCCACATTGAAACAAACATATCTTTTGGATCTCGACAAATGTACACAACTCGACAACCCAAGCTAATAACAGACTCGGGCAGTGAACTGTATGGCATGTGGGTCCCAAAGAGGCGTGGCGAGTCCATAGCTTTAATATCTTCTAAGCCAAACTTTTGGAATAATGGAGAATCAATATTTGGAATGAGTGCATGGGGGTTATTAGTGAGCAAAGGGTGGGTAGAATGGTCATTTTTGTAAGTTGCGCGATTCATGATCGCGTAGACAAGGGCTTTGATCCATGTTGTACCACATTTAGGATTTGTGGCCAAAAGAACATCATCTTGTTTGAATTTGAAGTTGTGTTGAACTAAGATTGTGGCTTCAAGGGAGGCATACATGTACCAAAAGCCTTGGTATTGGTAAAGATAAGGAGTTACCCAACCCTTAGCTTTGGGAAGACTTGAAATTATCTCTCTAACTCTCTCCTTTTCGATCTCGTCGTCTTTGTTCTTGGGCTTAGAGAGAGAGAAAGAACATGAGGTTGCCATGGCTGATCAAAAGCTTGCTCTATGATCTACTCAAAAGCATTACCATCATGGTAATTTATATTGCTCTAGGCACAAAAAGTAAGAGCTCTTTTGGATGGAATCAATGACATTGAATAATATACTACAATTAAATATTCTTTAATTGCTAAAGTATGCTCCCTTCTGCATTTTATAATGATGTTTACACTTTTTTTTAATTTATTTAAATGAATTTGAGTAATAGTTATAAGTTATTTAACTATCTTAATGAAAATTTGAAGTTTGTTATCAATACATTCCTATAAATAAATGTTATTCCCTCTGCCTCTAAATGAATGTCCATTTAAAAAAAGAAGAATAATTAAATTGTTCCAAAATAAATGATTTTTTTTTTTTTTTTTTGGAAAAAACTCCCCCTAGACCTTTTTTTATGATATTTTTTTCACTAGTTTCTTTATACATGCAAAACTAAATGTTTGAAAAGAATATTACATATATATACGAATCTAACGTAGAGATTTTCAGATGTCTCTTAAAATGAAATTTGAATATTCATTTAGGGACATAAGGAGTATCAATATTAGTGTTTAGATTGTCATTAAGATAATAATAATAACCTATAATTAATGCTCAAAATTCATTCAAACAAACAATAAAAAAAATAAAAATATAATTTATCATAATATATATACTCCCTCCGTTCCGCCCGAAATAGGATTTTGGTAAACTTGACTTTAAAATCTACCAAAATCATATTTCGGGTGGGACAGTGTACAAAATATACACTTTTTAAAATCACAGTGGATACTAGATGGTCAAGCTTACATGTCTGGAAATGTCAAACTCTATATATTGTCAATGTGATGTTTTTCTCCTTTCACCCACATGCTCAACTTTCTACATATGTACAAGACAAGACCATATTTTCTATCTCCCCCAACTGAAACATTTACTCCCTCCGTCCCAGTTTACTTGAGACTTTTTGATCAAAACTGATCAACTTAAGGTCAGTTTGACCAACACTTTATAGAAATATTTATGATCCGAACAAAAATTAAAAAAATGTAAAATGACCACCATTAAAAATCCTCTCAATAACAATTTTTAAAAAGTTTTTTGGAACATAAATATTTCTATAAAGTGTTGGTCAAACCGACCTTAAGTTGACCAGTTTTGGTCAAAAAGTCTCAAGTGAGCTGGGACGGAGGGAGTATGTTATTAAAATCTTTTTTGATCCAATAAATCACTTTTTGATAACATATTACTGAAATCTAAGAAGAATTCTCTTACAAATATACACAATCAACATTGGATCATAAAAATCTATCAATTCTTTCTTTTGGCATCAATGCAAATGTTTGGATATTATTCAAATTTAATTGGAGTATTATTTTTTGATACAGAATCATCAAAAATTTAGAATTCATTACATTAGTATAATTAAGAACTTTTGGTCAAATTTCACACAAATTCAGTCGAGTCAAAAGAACTGATGAAATATAAAAATTCAATATAATTTTAATTAAAAAAAAAAAGTGAAAATCTGGGAAAATGTTTCCCCCTAAGAAATAAGGAAAAACGTGTTTTTAAAAAGAGATAGCGACATTTTTCTAAATACCTGGCACTTGTTTTAAAAGAGACGGTGACATTTTTGTAAATAACTGTAACTTGTTTTAAAAGCGCGCAGTGACATTTTTGTAAATAACTGAACCTTACTTAATACGCTGGGACTGTTAACACATGATTGGCAATCTTGAACACCAACACCGACACTTTTTAACACGCGCACTGGCACTTCTTAACACTATCACTATCACTATGTAAAAGCTTCCAGGTTCAACATTTATAAATGTCATAGTAAATGGTTAACACTTTTGAACACCATTACTGGCACTTATAAAAAAAGCTAGTGTTAATAGTTATACATACCAGGAAGAGCAATGCTAGGGGCACAAAATAAACTCACAAAATCTTGCTCACAACATGAGGTGGCGATATTTTATTGGTTGCATCGATAATGGACCCGCCACACTCTAATTAAAATCACCAATTAAATCATTACACCTAGAATTTTGTGAGCAAGATTTTGTGACTTATTTGTGCCCCTAGTACTATTCTACCAGGAAAGACGTATGACACTTTGTAACATTAGCACTAAATTATTAAAACTACCAGTTTTTATGTTTGTAATCGTCAGTAAAAATCACTGGCACTTTGTAACATTGACATTGACACTGACATTTACGACGCAGATGAACACTTGCCAGTATTTTTACAAAAATGTCACGCTTGTTTTAAAACAAATGACGATTTATTTACAAAAATACATAAACTATTTACTAGTTCATCAAATCAGTTAAATTTAAATTAACTAAATTACTGAAAATTTGTCAAAGCTTCATGATGCTATATACTTCTGATATATTCCCTCTCCCATAATAATGAGTTGGTTTTGGGGGAAACTAGTTCCTGCATAAGTTATAAAAAGTCCTGTTTTTTAACCCTTCTTAAACCCTAAAAGGCCTAAACCCTAAACCTTAAACACTAAACCCTAAACTTTAACCCCTATAAAAACAAGACTTTTTATACTTAGGGAGAAACTAGTTTCCCCAAAATTTTCTCCATAATAATATCAAACTTTCTTATTTTGTTTGTCCCAAAATAAATATCGTGATTCTAAATAAGAAAACAATCTCATAGTAACTTTGTCACTGAGCAATGTACAAATAAATAAAGCACATTCCTTAAAAATGTTGACAAGTCAAATGCGGCATGTTCAAAAGATGTCCTAGCTCAATCACCTGGAGGCATTCGAGAAGCTGAAGCTCTAACCAAACCACCCGCGATACAACTGAAATAAGAGAGGCAAACGCGTTCAACAAAAAACTACTTCCCATATTGACATTGACATTCGGGGAAAAAAAAAAGGTAAGAATGTGATGAAAAAAAACCATAAAAACAAACCACATGTTTTAACACTTCCCATCTTTATTTAAGTTGTAATGCACCACTTATTTGGGACAGCAAGGGCAGATATGTACATGTATGTATGTGTTTTCCATAAAATATTAACTTCATGAAAAAATATCAGTCCGTCCCGGTAAGATAGTGTTGGAATTTAATATGCAACTATCAGATTAATAGGGCAATCACGTGAGCATATAACAATATCAGATTAAGCCAAAAGCAGAAACGTACCCACAAGAACAGGATCCAGGAAAGACAGAAACAAAAGAGAGTTAGAAAACTTATCAGTTTAGATCGAGTCGCCTATAACAGACTCTCCTAAGAGAAACTATTGCCCCCTACTGGTGCGGCTGAGGGTTGCGGAAAATTCCTCCGAGGATGAAACGATCTCAGGAACGTACCAGAAAATCTTCGCACGAACAGATACCGAACCACTTGCGACTGCTGTCCCACTTCGCCGGAATCTCACTTCTCAGATCAACCACAAATTACGAATTTAGAGACAGAACAGTTTATCAGCAATTTAATTGCGTGTGTAAAACTGATGCAGGGATCGTATATTTATACTGGTATATAGTCGGTTTAAGTATTCTAGGAGGACTCCAAAACCTACCCGACTTACAGTGACTTATTCCTGAAGGAAAAGAAACTGCACTGTTGGAGTCCAGTTAGGAAACTAACTGACCTAACAGTTTCGTCAGGGACCATTCTGCAAATATTGGAAACTTCAAATAAACTTTGTCCAAAAAGATACGCCCACGAACCGAACCATTCGCCCGTGCCCGAGCCCGGCCCGGCCGAGCCGAGCGAGCGAGCGCGCGTGTGGGGAAAGGTTCAAGTCCACCTCACATGTAACTTGAACATGAGACTATAATATGCCAAGTAATTTATGGCACATCAACTACCCATTCCAATTCCATGTGGGATGTCCCAAAAGCCTTTTATACTTCCAAGCAAAGGGAAGGTTTGCCTTTCCTTTCCCATGTGGGATAGCAACCAACCCATCTCATCCTTGGAAGCCAAAAAGTCTCTTTCAAAAGCTCATCTTTGAAGTCTTAGAACTATGGATTTAATCCATCATTTGGCTTTCACCAAAACACCAATATTGTTCATGGTATAACATACTACAAGAATAAACATTGACCAAGGTCAAAGTCAACGGGACCCACCAATGAGACCCACTCAAAGTTGACCATTTCAAGCCAAATTTCCAACAATCCCCCACAAATCCATGGCGATAAGACTAGTAGAGATTATCCATGTCGTGCTTTCAGTAGATGGTGTCTCCCGACTTGAACCCCTACCTAAGCTAGTCAACGCAAACCCCCACAGGACCAGATGAACGGGTGTCTTGAATCTGATTCCTTTGAGTGTAGGAGCCTTTGTTGGTAGCAACACGACAAAGGCTATGACAGCAGCCTCTATCATTATGTTTGACGCGTATAAGCCATACGTCCTTATCCTCTATCATAAGTGCTTTTGAGGAATAACCCATTTCCTCTAATTGCGGCTAACAATAACACTTATTTAGTTGGGGATCTCCAAAGATGTATTGCTACCATATTGTCTAAAAGACTTGATCCCATTCAAAGCCTAAAGCTTTTACTATACTTGCAGTAATGAACACCTTTTAGGCTATTCAGGGGACAGACACAGACATATAACATGTCAATCTATTTTAGGTGTTCCAATCCACCCTACGGCTTGTTACTACCACATTGAACCTTCTTTGTGGGATCTCCACTCAGATAGGTTGGGTTCCTACCGCATGTGAATCAGACGGGGTTCAGTCCCATCCCCAACCTGGATTTTTGAACTAAGACTACATCGAGTCCCTTAGTTAAAGGATCAGCTGTGTTATCCTTGGTACCAACATAATCTACAGCTATCACCTTTCGAGACACAAGATCCCTTAAAGATTTCAATCTTATTTGGACGTGTCTCCTAGTTTTGCAGTTGAACTTGACACTTTTAAGTTTCTCAATTGTGGCAGTATTGTCACAATGTACAGAGATCACAGGAATAGGCTTGCTGACTACAGGCAACTCAGACATAAGTCCTTGAAGCCATTCAGCCTCCAATCCAGTAGTGTCAAGAGCAACTAGCTCGGCTTCGAAGGTAGACCGAGACAACAGGGTTTGTTTTGTAGACCTCCAGGCAACTGCAGCTCCGCCTAAGGTAAAAACATACCCAGTACAGCCATAACTCCCAGAGTTAGTGGCAATCCAGCTAGCATCACTGTACCCTTCGAGTACAGCAGGAAATCTCCCATAATGCAGCCCAAGGGAAATGGTTCCCTTCAAGTACCGAAGTACTCTACCTAGAGCTTCCCAATGAGCTCTATTCGGACACTTAGTGTATCTAGCCAACCTCGTAACTGCGTAGGATATATCCGGTCGAGTACAGTTAGCAAGATACATTAAGCTCCCAATTATCTGAGAATATTTCAACTGAGCCACGGGTACTCCATTCTCATTCTTAGCAAGTGTCAAAGAAGGACTAAATGGAGTATTGACGATTTTACCATCCTTATAACCAAACTTCTCAACTACACTCTGAGTATAATGAGATTGTGAGATGGTTATGCCTTTAGTTGACCGAGTCAACTTAAGTCCAAGAATCACGTCAGCTACTCCCATATCCTTCATTTCAAACTTACTTTTCAAGAATGATTTAGTTTCATCGATTATTCTCATATTATTTCCAAATAACAGAATGTCATCAACATATAGGCACAAGACAATACAACTATCACCTTTACTTATAGAATAGACACACTTGTCAAATTCATTAGTAATAAAGCCAAACGATGAGACGATTTTATCAAACTTCTCATGCCACTGCTTTGGGGCTTGTTTCAACCCGTAAAGGGATTTAACAAGTTTGCAGACCTTTCTTTCATTGCCAGATGCTATAAATCCTTCAGGCTGATCCATATAGATCTCCTCCTCAAGATCGCAATGAAGAAAGGCGGTCTTCACATCCATTTGATGGATATGGATATCATATACAGAAGCCAATGCTATAAGCATACGAATTGTAGTCATCCTAGAAACCGGTGAATAGGTATCGAAATAGTCTATTCATTCCATCTGCTTAAACCCTTTAGCCACTAATCTAGCCTTAAACTTATCAACGGTTCCATCAGGTTTCAGTTTCCTCTTAAAAACCCACTTGCATCCAATTGCTTTGCAACCAGGAGGAAGTTCAACTAATTCCCATGTCCCATTTGAGACAATAGAATCAATTTCACTTTTAACGGCATCCTTCCATTGCTTAGCATCAGGAGATGCCATAGCTTCTTTGAAGGTGTTAGGGTCACCCTCGATATTGTAAGTGATGTAATCACTTCCAAAATCCTTGGTAATCCTAGCCCGTTTACTCCTTCTTGGTTCATCCTCATCATCAGATAAAGAACCAATTGGATCTGCCCCCATGTTTGTCATCTCTTCCACTTGAGATGGAATTGAATTAGACGTGGTATTTGACTCTTTGGGGAGTCCGGTTTTCATGGGAAACACATCTTCAAAAAATGTTGTATCACGTAACTCAACAATTGAGTTAACATCTATGCCAGAAATTTCAGATTTGAAAATCAGAAATCTCAATGCATAACTTGTTTCAGAATATCCTATAAAGATAGCATCAACAGTTTTAGGACCAAGCTTCTTTATCTTGTGTTCAGGGACAAGTACCTTTGCAAGGCACCCCCACACTTTCAAGTATTTCAAGTTGGTCTTTCTACCTCTCCAAAGTTTAAACGGACTTTCATTTCTATGTTTAGGAGGAACTCTATTCAGAATATGGCAAGCCGTATTCAAAGCTTCTCCCCACATATACTTAGGTAGTCCAGAACTTATAAGTAGGCTGTTAATCATATCTTTAAAGGTTCTATTCTTACGTTCAGCAACACCATTGGATTGAGGTGTGTAAGGGGGAGTCTCTTCATGTACTATGCCATTTTCTTGGCAATAATGCATAAACGAATTAGACTCATATTCGCCACCTCTATCTGATCTTAACCGTTTAAGTTTCTTACCAGTTTGTTTTTCAGCTTCATTTTTAAATATAATAAATTTTTCAAGTGCTTCGTCTTTTCCATTCAACAAGTAGGCATAACAATATCTACTACAGTCATCAATAAAAGTAATAAAGTATTTCTTCTTATCTTTGGTCAACAAGCCGTTAAATTTGCAAATGTCGGTGTGAACTAAATCAAGTACTTCAGAATCTCGATTAACTGAATGAAAAGGCCTTTTAACAGATTTAGCTTCAACACAAACATGACATTTAGAATTTTTATCAATAGCATGCTTAGGAACAATATCCAAATTCATCATCTTTTAACAGATTTAAAATTAATGTGTCCCAAACGACCATGCCAAATATTTGAAGATTCAATAGAGTAAGAAACAGGATAATCAATAAAACTATCATTAATAAAATGAGTACCAAAACTACTCTCAATTCTAACTTTAAATAAACCATCCGAAGCATAACCTTTTCCTATAAAACTACCATAATCCAAAATAATAACCTTATTACACTTAAATGAAAACTCAAATCCTTCTCTAACTAAACAAGAACCACTAATGATATTACGACGAATGTCAGGAACGTGATGCACATGTTGCAAGGTCAGAATGCGCCCATTAGGAAACTTCAGGTCCACGCGTCCAGTCCCAAGCACCTTTGCAGCACTCGAATTCCCCATCGTCACTGATCTACCACGTTCAGGCTGGTAAGACACAAATAGCAATTTATCAGCACAAACGTGCACATTTGCCCCAGTATCTGCCAACCACTCGTTGGGTTCATAAACAGTAAAGATTTCAGGATTAGAAGTTACATACTTGGTAATCTCGCTGGTAATAGCATCAACTTCAGGTTGAATTGTATCATCAACAGGATCATCATCAGATGGTCCAATGACCACGTTCGCTTGAGCTTGATCAGCAGAACCTTGCGCCACTTTTCCTTTCTTGGGACAGTCCCTAGAAAAGTGTCCAACTGTTCCACAATTCCAGCAGGTTTTGTTCGCTTTTGGCTTTTTCTGGATGTTCTTCTTAGGTTTCAGCTTATCATTATTATTATCCTTAGAGCCCATTTTCTCGAATTTCCTTTTATTCTTATTTGCAGTTATCACATTGGCTTTAGCCTCCACAGGCACACTAACACCGTTACTATGGTGCACTTCCTGGATCGATATTGCATTCATCAAATCATTGAGTGTCAAGCTTCCTGTACGGTGCTTGAGAGTCATACCAAATTCCTCCCAAGATCGAGGAAACTTCTCAATGATTGACATAACTACGAACTTCTCAGGAAGTTCCATAGCTCCATCCTTGAGTGATTGCAATATGATCTGGAACTCATGCACTTGATCAGTAACAGATTTCCCATCAGCCATACGATACTTAAGGAACTTAGACACACAGTACTTTTCAACACCAACATCGTCAGTGTTGTACTTTGTGTTAAGCGTTTCCCACAGCGATGCAGCAGTGAGGGGAGCAGAACAATAAACATCGAAGAGCACATTCGACAGAGCCGAAAGAATGCATCCACGAACAACATCGTTCCTCTCCCTCCACTGCTCAGCAGCTTTCACTGTTGCAGGGTCCTTCTCATCAATAGCAGGGAACTTTTCAGTTAGCATACCAGTCATCCCCTTAATTGACAACCAGATTTTCATCCGTTCCTGCCAGCGCTTGAAGTTCTTACCACCGAACTTCTCTGGTAGATCAGAAGTGTCAACAAGGGACTTGAATGGAGCGTTAGCAGCAAACATGGTTAATAATACTAGTTTCTCTTAGACTGTTGGAATTTAATATGCAACGATCAGATTAATAGGGCAATCACGTGAGCATATAACAATATCAGATTAAGCCAAAAGCAGAAACGTACCCACAAGAACAGGATCCAGGAAAGACAGAAACAAAAGAGAGTTAGAAAACTTATCAGTTTAGATCGAGTCGCCTATAACAGACTCTCCTAAGAGAAACTATTGCCCCCTACTGGTGCGGCTGAGGGTTGCGGAAAATTCCTCCGAGGATGAAACGATCTCAGGAACGTACCAGAAAATCTTCGCACGAACAGATAACGAACCACTTGCGACTGCTGTCCCACTTCGCCGGAATCTCACTTCTCAGATCAACCACAGATTACGAATTTAGAGACAGAACAGTTTATCAGCAATTTAATTGCGTGTGTAAAACTGATGCAGGGATCGTATATTTATACTGGTATATAGTCGGTTTAGGTATTCTAGGAGGACTCCAAAACCTACCCGACTTACAGTGACTTATTCCTGAAGGAAAAGAAACTGCACTGTTGGAGTCCAGTTAGGAAACTAACTGACCTAACAGTTTCGTCAGGGACCATTCTGCAAATATTGGAAACTTCAAATAAACTTTGTCCAAAAAGATACGCCCACGAACCGAACCATTCGCCCAAACGCCCTTAGCCCGAGCCCGGGCCCGAGCGCGTGTGGGGAAAGGTTCAAGTCCACCTCACATGTAACTTGAACATGAGACTATAATATGCCAAGTAATTTATGGCACATCAACTACCCATTCCAATTCCATGTGGGATGTCCCAAAAGCCTTTTATATTTCCAAGCAAAGGGAAGGCTTGCCTTTCCTTTCCCATGTGGGATAACAACCAACCCATCTCATCATTGGAAGCCAAAAAGTCTCTTTCAAAAGCTCATCTTTGAAGTCTTAGAACTATGGATTTAATCCATCATTTGGCTTTCACCAAAACACCAATATTGTTCATGGTATAACATACTACAAGTATAAACATTGACAAGGTCAAAGTCAACGGGACCCACCAATGAGACCCACTCAAAGTTGACCATTTCAAGCCAAATTTCCAACATATAGTCTCATTGACTTTTAATAGTCAATACTGGTGAACTTTGACCAAATATTAATGTCAATCTAATCATCCTAGTGAAATCCTAAAATTTGTTATTGATAAAGCATTAAGTGATTTATCAATAACAATTTTTATATTTCATTGAGATTATTAGATTGACATCATTATTTGGTCCAAGTGCACAAGTGTTGACCAACAAAAGTTATATAAAAGACTATCTTGTCGGGACATAGGGAGTAGTAGCTAATAAAGAGTATGAAGAAAGTTTCAAATATAAGTACTTCCATCATTTCTACATCTTGATTATCAAATAGTGTAAGAGACTAAAATCTACTTATATTTTGCATGCCACAAATATTGCAAGAGCACCAAGACCTTTGGTTCAATATGTTCTCTAAAAGCTAAAATGGACCACTGTGAAAAGCCCAACATCACAAAATACTACTCCCTCCGCCCCAAAATGAATGTCTATTTTTCATTTTGTAAACATTTACTTCAACTTTTTGTAAATTTTTACTCCCTCCGTCCTAGAGTAAGAGTCCTATTTTTTTGCTGTTAGCACAAAGGTATTTTGAGCAATAATTTTATGTTGATCTATCCTAATGGAGATTTTAAACTTGTTATTGACACTCCATTATATGTACTACTAATATCAATATCTAGATGTTCATTAACATAATTGAAATAACCTAAAATTATTGCTCAGAAATACATTTGTGCTAACAGCAAAAAAATAGGACTCTTACTCTGGGACGGAGATAGTAACAAAAGTGTATGAAATGAAAATCTTTGCTATTTACTTTTTAGACTTCTACTTTTGCAAGTATATAATGAATAGTGAACATTTTGATAAAACATATTTTGGGACAAAGGTTTTTGCAAAATAGTCGTTCATTTTGGAACAAAATCTTCCTAAAATGGTCACTCATTTAAATTTAAAGACAGAGAGAGTGAGTACTACTCTTCACGTAATTTTAAAGAGTAACAACAGATGCGAATAGGACAAAAGGTAAAAAAAAAATACCTTCCAACCAAGTAACTTTGAATGCTCCACACTGCTGCATTAAGATCACTATCTGATGCTAGTACACCCTTGTCCTGGTCTTCATCTTCATACTAGGAGACGTACACACATTCAAGCTAATAAGTTGAAACAAAAGGGGAAAAACAAATCATAAAGTTATTCTTAATTGTCAATCTAATCATCTTAATAAAATTCTAAAAAATTGTTGTTAATAATCACTTACCAATTTATCCATAACAATTTTTAGAATTTCACTAGGATGATTAATTAGATTGACATTAATGTTGAATAAAAGTTCATTTGTTTTGACCATCAAAAGTCAAATGTGACCAAATGAAATGAGACTGACGGAATATATATATATATATATATATATATATATATATATATATATATATATATATATGTAGGTAGGTAGGTGCTAAAAAAAGAACCTAAATATCGTGAGAACCGTGAGAACTTAATGTATCCAATGATGTATCCAAGTGCACATTGGATACATTAGTTTTTACCTAATGTATCCAAGTAATGTATCCAATGATGTATCCAAGTCAAGTAATGTATCCAATGATGTATCCAAGTGAACCATTGGATACATTAGTTTTTTACCTAATGTATCCAAGTTCTCACGGTACTCACGATATTTAGGTTCTCACAGGAGCACGACCCTATATACTCCCTCCGTCCCACTCGAATTAGGACAAATTTCCATTTTGGGTGTCCCATTCGAATTAGGACAACCTCAAAATAGAAGTATTTTATTTAATGGGACCCACATTCACACTCGCAACAACTTTCCACTCATTATTCTCTACCCCACTTTCTATCTCCTACTTTACTTTTCAAACTCACAACATATTAAGAATCTAACTCTAAAATTTCCACATCAGAGTTATTGGATATGGATGATGAAGATTTTGCTATGTTCGTGAAAAAGTTTCAAAAGTTCAGAAAATTCTCCAAACCAGGTTCATCAAGCAAGGCTCCAGCTAAGTTCTCAAGGAGCGCTAAATCAAAGAAGAAAGAAGATCTTGTTTGTTATAATTGCAGGAAACCAGGTCACTTCGCTTCAGACTGTCCAACTCCCAAGTTTGAGTACATGAAAAAGAAGAGCAATCACCATTCAAGATTCTCTCATCAAAAGGGAATGATAGCTGAATAAGACTGCATCAAAAGAACTTATTAAGACTTGGATCAAGAGGGATTCTGATGATAGTGATGATGATTCTGAAGATGGGCTTCTATGCTTAGTTGCAATGGATGGTGAAAATGATTTCTTCAATGATGTTCCAAATATGAATGAACTATATAAGCAAGAAAAGAAGAAGAAGAAAGGACCCACAATTCATGAACTTGCGGCACAAGGATTCTTAACTCCACCTCAAGAAATTGGAGGACTATTATTTTCCTGATGTGATCTTAGCGCCAAGAAGAACTTCAATCATGAGACTTCTGTAAAGAAAACACATGCGCCTATTTCTAAGAGAAAAAATGTTGTATCTCTTGATGAGCAAGAAAAGATGTTCAATGAAGTTGAAAAGGTAATTAGTAGATTTGCTGATACAAGAAAGCTTTAGCACTATCATGTGATGAAATTTCTCAGCTTAAGACGGAGAAAACTCAACTAAAATCTGAAATCACCCTCCTTACGGAGCAGATAAAGAGCATGCCTCCTCTTACTGATAAAAACCTTTTCTTAGAAGAACAGAACGTACTACTTATACTTAAAAACGATGAACTGGTTGCTCAAATAACTGATCTTAAAAAGATTACAAATGAGTGGTCCAATTCTCGTGTCACTATGGATCATATTATTGAATCCCAAAGAGCCAGTGGTGATAAAGGAGGTTTGAGATTCACAACTATTGACAAATATAAGTGTGATTTCTGTTGTGAAAAGGATGAGGCATTTACACACCCAGCAAACCCATGTTTAGTCACTCTAAAGAAACACCGTTTTCCAAATGTCATTTTTGATTTTTTTTTAATGTCCTCATTCAACTAGGATTTTTGTGTAATTTCCTCACCCAATAGACCTAGTCGTCAAATCTATATATATAAAAGTCAACGCGGAAGCCTATAAAGCCGCCACGTAGACAAGGATTGATTTACATGAAGCCACATCACCACCTCTCAAATTAATAATTGACTTTTGGAATTCTTATTATTAGTTAATACTATTAATTAATAATAATAGTTATTATATAGGTTAACTATTACTATTGATAGTATTAGTTAACTTATACAAGTTAAATATTATTAGTTAACAATAATAGTTACTATATTTGTTAACTATTACTATTAATAGTATTAGTTAACCATAATAGTTACTATATAAGTTAACCATTACTATTAATAGTATTGGTTAACTATAATAGTTATTATATAGGTTAACTATTACTATTAATAGTATTAGTTAACCATAATAATTATTATATATGATAACTTTTATTATTAATATTATTAGTTAATTATAATAGTATTTACATTAACTATTACTCCTTCTGTCCCTGTTTAAAGTTCTTAGTTGCTTTATTCCATAAACGGAAAATATGAATAGTGCCTTAGAAAATCTTGCCCTCAAAAAGTTTATTTGAGTACAAAAAAACCATTACTTACCTTACTTTTCACCCATTTGCTTTATGAATAGTATTTAGACAATTATATCCTCACCTCTCTACTTTTGTTGACTCATTTTTCTTTGTTTCACACTTGATTTCTTAATAAGCGTGCAAAGTCAAACTAAGAACCTTAAACCGGGACGGAGGGAGTACTATTTATAGTACTTAATCATCATAGTTACTCCCTCCGTCCCGGACTAAGGGTCTTAGTTTGACTTTACACGAAGATTAAGAAAAAGTAAATGTTGTGAGTATGAAAAGTGAAGTAGTAGAAAGTAAGAGAGAGAAAGTGGGTAAAAAGTGTTTGTTGTGAGAATGACTTTAATTTTTATTCGGATCATAAATATTTCTATAAAGTGTTGGTCAAACCGACCTTAAGTTGACCAGTTTTGGTCAAAAGGTCTCAAGTGAGCTGGGACGGAGGGAGTATAGATTTTCATAAAATTAAGGTCAAAATTCAGTCAAATTGACCACAAAAGTCAAACAGTGCACATTGAGCTGGGACGGAGGTTATATGAGCAAGTTTTCTGTTATTTTATATAAAGTTATATGTTAATTTAACCAAATGAATGGTTAGACGGTAAAATATATAACGTAAATATAATTTCTTAATGTCAATTTAAGCAACACTCTTTGCTTTGAGAAAATAAATACTAATGAAGCAATATGTAGATAAAATAAGAGGTAAGAATAATGAAATAAAACGTACTTATACTTATAAAATTAATGAGTCGATAGAAATAAAATAATTAAGCAAACAATAGTATTGCTTGCATACTGAATATATAGTCTTATACAGATTGAGTTGGGAGAATATGACTTGAACTGTGAGAGGTTTGCGATTTCTTTTTCTCTATGTAACTAAAATTAAATTTATTTTAGGTGTCTTTTGGATTCCTAAACTATCAATGTAATTCATTTGATGATTAATTGTTCATGAATGAAAACAAAATGTTGGAAGATGAAAAATTACCAACTCAAATGACTCTTTAATTAAATATTTTAAATGAAAATATTGATTAATTTCTTTAAGTGAGGGTCCCTATTACATTAACATATTTAGACTCTGTGAATTGCCCTATTACAATGTTCTTTAGACTCTTGAGTAAAATAAATATTTCACAATTGATTTTTAATGTCAACTTTAGTTTAATTCATTTATCATTAAACTTGTATTAATTTTCACCAATAAGTATTTGATGACTTTTTTTATTCCTCATTAATCATGATCTTTGTAACTTTTTAATGCTAACTTTGAATTAAATTATATTTTGTATATTATTTGATAGTTATTTATTGTTATGATATATTGAATGTATTTTAAACTTTTGAGTTGTCAAGGATCTTATCTATATATAGTGTATGGTATCTATTAGAAGACACTCATAGAAGAATACATCAAGTTAACTTGTATAGTAGAATAAAAAGTTAATTAATACTATTAATAATAATAATAATAATTAACATATTAGTAACTATTATGGTAAACTACTACTATTAATAGTAAACATTAACATATATCGTAACTGTAACTATTATGATTAATTAATACTATTAATAGTAGTGACTTATATAATACTCCATCCGTCCCAGACTAAGGTTCTTACTTTCCTTTTTGGTTTGTCCCAGACTAAGGTTCTTAGTGCTTTATTACTTAAAATGGACAATGGGACTCACTTGTCATTCTCACAACAAACACTTTTTTACCCACTTTCTCTCTCTTACTTTCTACTACTTCACTTTTCATACTCACAACATTTACTTTTTCTTAATCTTCGTGTAAAGTCAAACTAAGATCCTTAGTCAGGGACGGAGGGAGTAACTATTATGATTAAGTACTATAAATAGTACTCCCTCCGTCCCGGTTTAAGGTTCTTAGTTTGACTTTGCACGCTTATTAAGAAGTCAAGTGTGAAACAAAGAAAAATGAGTCAACAAAAGTAGCGATGTGAGGATATAATTGTCTAAATACTATTCATAAAGCAAATGGGTGAAAAGTAAGTTAGGTAAGTAATGGATTTTTTGTACTCAAATAAACTTTTTGAGGGCAAGATTTTCTAAGGCACTATTCATATTTTCCGTTTATGGAATAAAGCAACTAAGAACTTTAAACTGGGATAGAAGGAGTAATAGTTAATGTAAATACTATTATAATTAACTAATAATATTAATAATAAAAGTTAGCATATATAATAAATTATTATGGTTAACTAATACTATTAATAGTAATAGTTAACCTATATAATAACTATTATAGTTAACCAATACTATTAATAGTAATGGTTAA
>JAOWBW010000240.1:1384909-1448363 GCA_026119855.1 Campanula takesimana
TCGACCAGACCATATTGACAAGTGCTTTTGTGAGTCTCAAAGAGTTTGAGAGAGATTTTATTTTGTTCTAAGATATCATTGATTGAGGAACAAAATTATTCACAAATAAATTCCATATAGTTCTTTATTAAATTGTGAAAAGTGTGTTTCATAATATTGGTCTAGCAACCAAGATCAAAGAAGCTCCTTTGATATTCGTTCGAAGTGTGGATACCGCTAGAGGGTGAAAATCATCATCTTCAAAGTTCGTGTTCAAGCTTTGTGATTGTGATCAAGTCTTCAAATCTCCATACCAAAGACCAAGAGAAAATTTGATAGCCATCAAGGGTTAGTTTTTTCCTATATTCATTATGTTGTATTTGATTTAATCATATGAATGGATCCATGGCTTTGGGTTTCTTAAATTTTAATTGCTATATTCGCTTGCGTATGTTACTTCGAAACCCAACAAGAATATGTCACAATCCTTTTGTCCACGATGTCATTGAACACAAGTCATGGTCAAACAGTCAACTTGTCTTGTTCCATGCTTTCTCGATTCCGAATGTTGATAATTCAAATGCTATTGATCCAATCAATCCATTTGAGTCGGCCGAACATTTCATCAACATCATTCCTCGAGGGGCCCAAGCTTGACATCTCTCCGTGGAGGGACAAATCCATTTAGCTTATTATTCTTCCCAACGGGAATCCGATTATGCCAATCATACCCTTTATAACTACCGTGTTAAGGTAGCGTTTGAATATGTCAAACACAATGTTCATCAAGTGGAAGACTATAATAACTTCATGTCTAAGGATTCGAATGACATAACTAATATGAGATATATGTACGACATAGACCATGACATAAATCTCATACAGCGGGTCATGTCCAGTACCTTGTTCCAAACTAGTACCCATAAATCTAACATGATCATCCCATGATCATTAGCCTTTATACTAGTGCTTAACAAGTACTAGGGACGGAGATTATTATAAGTAAACATGAACAACAATAATAATCAAAACATCTCTTTATTGATATGAAATAAATGAAACAATTACAACGTTTATTAAACGTGCCTAGGGCACCACTACAACAATATCCCACTTGCCCTAGGCCCAATCTCCTATGTATCTAATACCAAAGGACCTAACATGACCATCATGTTTAGCTTGTGGAAGTCCCTTTGTTAGCGGGTCCGCAACATTGTCATCAGTAGGTACTCTGCATATATTTACGTCTCCCCTATCAACGATCTCTCGAATGATATGAAACGCCTAAGTATGTGTTTGGATTTCTGATGTACTCTTAGTTCCTTTGCTTGAGCAATAGCACCATTATTATCGCAATAAAGGTCTATTGGATTAGCAATACTAGGAACCACTTCAAGTTCAGTGATGAACTTCTTAATCCAAACAGCTTCCTTTGCAGCATCCGATGCATCAATATACTCAGCTTCTGTTGGAGAATCAGCGGTTGTACTTTGCCTGGAACTCTTCCAGCTTACAGCTCCACCATTTAACATAAACACAAAACTCGATTGCGATCGGCTATCATCTTTGTCGGTTTGGAAGCTTGCATCCGTGTAAGCATTTACAACAAGATCATCTTCCATTCCTCCATAGACCAAACGAGTCTTTAGTTCTTCTCAAGTACTTAAGAATCGCTTTTACAGCTACCCAGTGATTTTTGCCAGGGTCGAATTGGTATCTACTTGTCATGCTCAAAGCATAAGATACATCCGGCCTAGTACAAATCATGGCATACATGATGGACCCAATTGCCGAAGCATATGGAACATCATTCATTTTCTCACGCTCATAGTTTGTCTTAGGACATTGAGTCTTGCTTAGAGAAACTCCATGTAACACTGGCAAGGTGCCTCTCTTAGAATTTTCCATTCAGAATCTTCTAATGACCTTGTCAATGTATGTACTTTGGCTTAAACCAAGTAGCCTCTTTGATCTATCTCTATAAATCTTAATGCCAAGTATATTTGCGGCTTCGCCCATATCTTTCATTGCAAAGCACTTTCCTAACCAAGTCTTCACAGACTGAAGTGTAGGAATGTTGTTTCCAATGAGTAATATGTCATCCACGTATAAAATAAGGAATAGCACTATGCTCCCACTAATCTTCTTGTATACACAAGGCTCATCTTCGTTCTTGATGAAACCAAACTCTTTGACCGATTCATCAAAAACGGAGATTCCAACTCCTTGAAGGTTGCTTCAATCCATAGATGGATCTCTGTAATTTGCATACTTTAGAATCTTGTTCAAAACCTTCTGGTTGTGTCATATACACATCCTCTTGGAGTTTTCCATTCAGGAAAGCGGTTTTGACGTCCATCTGCCATATTTCATAGTCATGATATGCGGCAATGGCAAGCAAAATTCTTATAGACTTGATCATTGCTACGGGTGAAAAGGTCTCATCATAGTCAATACCATGAACTTGCCTATAACCCTTCGCTACAAGCCTAGCTTTGTAAGTATGCACCTTCCCATCCGTGTCTGTCTTCTTCTTGAAGACCCATTTGCATCCTATGGTTTTTATACCTTCGGGCGCATCAATAAAATTCCAAACTTGATTGTCTTGCGTGGATTGCAATTCGGATTCCATGGCTCCAAGCCACTTGTCCGAATCAGGAGAAGACATCGCCTCTTGGTAGGTTGACGGTTCATCATTCTCAATGATTTCTACCTCATTACTATCCGTTATGAGAAATCCATATCTCTCGAGCTCGGATCGTAACCTACTAGATCTGCGAGTTGCTTGTGTATTTTGAACAGGTTCCACAACTACTTGTGGTTCTTGTTCTTGTTCCACTATTGGTTCAATGTTATTTTCTGGGTCTCGAATTTCTTCAAGATTTATTTTACTCCCACTGATTTCTTTGGAGAGAAACTCTTTCTCTAGAAAGACACCAGTTCGGGCAACAAACACTTTGTTGTCCTCACGGTTGTAAAAGTAATATCCTCTAGTTTCCTTTGGATATCCCACGAAAATACATTTGTCAGATTTGTGTGCAAGTTTGTCAGAGACAAGTCTTTTGACAAAGGCTTCGCAACCCCAAATCTTCATGAAAGATAAACAAGTTTTCTTTCCGCTCCACATCTCATATGTAGTCTTTTGAACCGATTTAGTTGGAACACGATTTAGTGAAAGCAGCGGTTTCTAGAGCGTAACCCCAAAAGGATATTGGAAGATCAACTTGACTCATCATTGATTGAACCATGTCTAACAAAGTCTGATTTCTCCTCTCGGACACACCATTCCATTGTGGCGTTCCGTGGTGGAGTCAATTGTGAAACTATTCCACAATTATTTAGATGATCATCAAATTCTTGACTCAAGTATTCTCCACCTCGATCTGATCGAAGTGCCTTAATACTTTTGCCAAGTTTTTTTTCTACTTCATTTGAAATATTCTAAATATCTCAAATGCTTCACTTTTATGTTTCATTAGGTAACATACCCAAATCTACTATAATCATCAGTGAAGGTTATGAAGTATTGAAATCCTCCCCTAGCATTGCTACTTAATGGTCCGCATACATCGGAATGTATCAACCCCAATAAGTCGCTTGCCCTTTCACCCAACTTGGTAAAAGGTGTCTTAGTCATTTTTCCAAGAAGACACGACTCACAAGTATCATATGACTCTAAGTCACATGAACCCAAAAGTTCGTCCCCATGGAGTTTTGAGATACGCTTCTCATTAATATGACCAAGACGGCAATGCCAAAATAAGTATGATTTACATCATTAGGTTTAGATTTCTTATTTACATGATAGACATGGTCATTATTTTCATTCTTGACATCCAAGATATAAAGGCCATTAAATGAATTAGCAATACCATAAAGCACATCATTTAAAAAAATAGAAAATTTCTTATTCTCAATAAGAAACTTAAAACCTTCATTATCCAAACAAGAAATTGAAATAATATTTCTACTTAAATCCGGAACATAATAACAATTGTTCAAAACAAGAATTAATCCGGAAGGTAAAGTGACTTCATAAGTCCCTACGGCTAATGCAGCAACTCTTGCTCCATTCCCACGCGTAGATCTACTTCACCTTCTTTAAGCAGTCTCCTATTCTTTAGTCCCTACACATTTAGACAAATGTGAGAACCACATCCGGTATCCAATACCCAAGAATCAGTGGTAGAAAGGAGAATATCTATCATATATATACCTGAAGTTGACGCAGCCTTGCTGCTTTCTTCTTCTTTTGCTCTTCCAAGAAAGCCTTGCAATTACGTTTCCAATGACCAATTTCTTGACAATGGAAACAGATTGCATCCTTTTGTGAATCAGGTTTTGCCTCAGAAGCCTTGGCAACCTTTGCCTTGCTTATTTTGGGTTTGACAACTTTTCCCTTTCCTTTGGCACTAGCCTTCTTCCCATCATGAACCAAGAGCACGGGAGAGCCTTTCTCCACAATTTTCATCTCTGCAGTTTTGAGCATCCCATGCAACTCAGAGAGATTCTTATCCATTCCATGCATGTTATAATTCATCACGAACTGATTATAACTTTTAGGCAATGAATTAAGAATGAGATCCGTGGATAGCTCCAATGGGATTGGATAGCCAAGTTTCTCAAGGTGCTCTACATAACCTTTCATTTTAAGAAAGCGAGGACTCACTTGTTGCCCTTGATTCATTTTACAAGTAGTGAATGCAATAATGGTCTTGTACCTCTCTTGCATAGCTTGCTCTTGAAACATGGTTCTCAACTCCACGCCTATCTCATAGGCTTCCAAATGTTCCAAACTTTGTTGGAGTTTTGAGCACATAGCAGCAAGCATGAGACAACTTACATCTCTAGAATCATTACGATGTTTCTTGTAATTGTCTCTTTCTGCCCTAGGGGCAGTAGGCGGTGGTTTAGCAGGGAGAGCCCATCGAGAATGTACAACTTATCTTCTTGCCTAAGAACGATTCTTATGCTACAGATCCAATCCATAAAGTTAGTACCATTCTCTTCGATCTTATCCTTCTCAAGGATCGATCGCAACGACATTGATTGAGTGTTATTAGTCATTATCTACAAATATGCAAAATTTCCAAAATTTAATAAGTACCAATTTTCATTAAAGAAATAACGTATTTTTTCAAACAAAATACTCCCACTAAATTATATAACCTTCATATACATCCAATGTATAATATAATTTAATTGGGCTAAGATCCAACTTTAATTTAACTTTTGAGTCCACGGAGGCGAACCGCTCAAAACTAAATTAATTAGGTAGACAATCATGTCAATCATATCCCATATGATTCTTAGATCCTTTTATGAGATTCTTTGAGAAATCCAATTTCAAAAAGCATGTTTAATCTCATCTTTTGCATAGGCCCAAAACTGTTTTGACGCCTAATTAAGTCCAACCATTTTAAACGCATAGGAACCATTCAATTTAATGCACCTTGCGGAGGCAATCCCACATTAAATTAATGAACCTCATCTTGCTCATACATGAATAAAATTAATGAACTTCGCGGAGGCGAACCCACATCAAGATTACCCATGTATAAACAAGTGTTTTAATCATGGCATGGCAAAGAAGAACTTAAAACTTTCTTTGAAGGTTCATCACATATAGCATATAACACATTTATGAGCACATAATATAAATATGTTACACATCAAGTTTAGCCACTAAATTAATCTCCATTAATTTAAGCATGATATTTACGTGTCATTAGTTTCTCTATAATTATGAGGATGAGACTATTTCAACTTTGGTTATTATCTCCAAATCAAGACAACAAGAAGTGCGGTCGAACTAAGCCATTAGGCAACCACAATCCCGCACTAATTCAAGAAACCAAGAAAGTAGTCCATGTGGCCGAAACTAAGCAATAGATGGTCTCGATGAACGTAGGCCAATTGCATTCACAATTCCATATGGATCTCCAATCATTGAATCAAGAACTTTGTTTCTCAATTTTAGCAATTATGAACTCTTCATAATTCTAACTTCGTTTTATCTTTGAAACTTTGATTGCGATCAATTTTGGGAAACACAATCTCGATGAACGCAGATTAGCCATCCAAAACTTGAACCAATCTAGGAATCACAAGACTAAAACAAATAGGAAAATCAAACCCCAAAATTCACACACAAACCAACTACCCAAAACCCATTCCAGATCAGCAAGTTTGGACTGGTTCTGTTACTGGTTTTGTTGAATTTTTCGAAAATTCCATATTCAGATTTTAACCAAAATCAGAACAGATTCTGACGAGCGAGCGCCCGCCTGGTCTTGACCGAGCGCGCGCCTGAGCAAGCCTGAAGCAAGCGGCCGCCTGGTCCCCAGCGAGCGGGTGCCTGTTTGGTCAGAATGTTACAGAATTTTAAAGTTCGAAAATTTTGTCTCAAAATTATTTTTCCCCGATTATTAAAACTTTGATCCGATCAAAAATCAATAATCTAAATAATTCAGAATCCACCATAATTTTTATTGCGATTGAATCGTGCGATTAAAGTTGCAAAACAATAAACCACATAAAATCACAAAACACATAAGCATCATATATTCAAATATTCATATCATGCTAGGCAGATAAACAATTTATATACACATAACATGATCAAGGTATTGAAATAATCAACATGAACGGGGCTCTGATACCACTGTTGGGTTTCGTGGACACATGCGCAGCGAAATATAGCAATTAAAATTTTATGAAACCCAAAGTCATGGATCCGTTCATATGATTAAATCAAATACAACATAATGAATAAAGGGAAAAACTAACCCTTGATGACTATCAAAGTTTTCTTTGGTCTTGATGGAGAAACTTGAAGCTTTATCACGGACAAAATCACGAACTTTGTAGATGATAAAATTCACCCTCTAGCGGTGTCCACACTTCGAAGGAATATCAAGAGGCTCCTTGATCTTGGTTGCTAGACCAATAATTATGAAACACACTTTCACAATTTAATAAAGAACTATATGGAATTTATTTGTGAATTATTTTGTTCCTCAATCAAGGATGTCTTAGAACAAAATAAAATCTCTCTCAAACTCTTTGAGACTCACAAAATCACTAGTAAGAATGGTCTGGCCGAATTGGGGTTTTTATACACAATTAAGACCTATTCCAAATAGGTAACTTGTGCCAAAAACCTTTCCTAATCGAATTAGGAATTTTTCTGCCGCCAGACCGAGCGCCCGCCTGGTCCAACCCAGGCGCCCGCTTATTTGACCAGAAGGTCCAGATCTTTTCAGAAATCATTCAAGCGCCCGCTTAGTCCAACCCAAGCGCCCGCTTGGTTGACCAGGAAGCCCAGAATATTTCCAGAAATTCCTTTGAGGTCCTTCGACCCTAAATTCCAATATAGTCCTCTTATTTAAGATTCGTTCTATTGTGTGTGACCCTCTAGGATTATACTAAGTTGGCAATGGGCTCAAACATGATCCCATAAGATATGATTAGGTTCTAGCAAATCGTCATACCTACCCAAATAGTATAACTAGATACAAGTTCGCATTCCTATAGAATATGTCACAATCCTTTTGTCCACGATGTCATTGAACACAAGTCATGGTCAAACAGTCAACTTGTCTTGTTCAATGCTTTCTCGATTCCGAATATGTTGATAATTCAAATGCTATTGATCCAATCAATCCATTTGAGTCCGGTCTAACATTTCATCAACATCATTCCTTCGAGGGGCCCAAGCTTGACATCTCTCCGTGGAGGGACAAATCCATTTAGCTTATTATTCTTCCCAACGGGAATCCGATTATGCCAATCATACCCTTTATAACTACCGTTTTAAGGTAGCGTTTGAATATGTCAAACACAATGTTCATCAAGTGGAAGACTATAATAACTTCATGTCTAAGGATTCGAATGACATAACTAATATGAGATATATGTACGACATAGACCATGACATAAATCTCATACAGCGGGTCATGTCCAGTACCTTGTTCCAAACAAGTACCCATAAATCTAAAATGATCATCCCATGATCATTTAGCCTTTATACTAGTGCTTAACAAGTACTAGGGACGGAGATTATTATAAGTAAACATGAACAACAATAATAATCAAAACATCTCTTTATTGATATGAAATAAATGATAACAATTACAACGTTTATTAAACGTGCTAGGGCACCACTACCAACATCAGGCAGGGAATCAACATTTCCAAGAGTTTCATTAAATTCATCAATCTTCAAATCTCAGGCACTGGGAGATTCATCAAAATCCGCATGAATGGACTCTTCAACCACCATTCATAGGGAGTCTTTAAGTGAATGTAACATTTATTTCCAAAAGCATGAAAGTAAGAAATAGTTGGAGTCCTTTCATTCCACAATTCATAGGGAGTCTTTAAGTGAAATTTGTTAATCAAGGTCTTGTTCTGAACATAGACTGCAGTTGTAACAGCTTCTCCCCAAAAATACTTAGGAACATTATTTTCAGAAAACATGGTCCTAGCAGCTTCACATATTGTTCTGTTCTTTCTTTCAGCCACTCCATTTTGTTGAGGAATTCTAGGAGCTGAAAAGTTGTGACTAATTCCATGCTGATTGCAAACATCTTCAACTCCAGTATTCTCAAATTCAGTACCATGATCTGACCTTATTCTGACCACTTTAATGCTTTTGAGGTTTTACACTTGGTTTATAAATTTGACTAGTTGACCAAGAGTTTCTAATTTGGATTCCAAGAGAATGATCCAAGAAAATCTTGTATAGTCATCAACTATCACTAGAGAATACCTTTTTCCT
Organism: Campanula takesimana; assembly: GCA_026119855.1. Taxonomy (NCBI): domain Eukaryota; kingdom Viridiplantae; phylum Streptophyta; class Magnoliopsida; order Asterales; family Campanulaceae; genus Campanula; species Campanula takesimana. Next base: position 1,393,671 of record JAOWBW010000240.1, read on the forward strand.
CTAAGGCTTGTAGTTCTGATTGGTCCAAATAAATCCATATGAATAAGTTCAAGTGGCCTTTTTGTATCCGATCTGTTCTTGGCTTTAAAGGAGGTCCTTTGTTGCTTTCCACACTGACAAGCATTGCACAATTTATCCTTTTTGAAGGATATTTTTGGAAGTCCTTTTACAAGTTTAGAAGAAGCAAGTTTGGCTATGCTTTTGAGATTTAAATGAGCTAATATCTTATGCCAAAGACATGCCAAATCAGACTGATTATAAGACAGTAGACACATGGCATTAGAAGAGTTAGTCACTTCAAGGGATACGCAGTACACATTTCCTTTTCTGAATCCAGTAAGAATGATTTCATCATTGGAATTATTCACTTGATACAGGTTATGGGAGCACACAACATGAAATCCTTTGTCACAGATCTGACTGATGCTAATCAAGTTGTGCTTGAGACCTTCCACATAGAAGACATTTGATAAGATAATGCTTTTTATGATCAAATCTCCATGTCCTTTGACTCTGTCTTGAGAGTTATCTCCAAAAACAACATTAGGGCCATCTTTTGAAATGAAGTTCTGAAGCCATTTTTTGTTGAAGGTCATGTGCCTGCTGCAGCCACTATCTAGGTACCAGATTCCTATATTAAAATCCTCTCTTAGTTCTTCTGCAGATGCAAGAGCTTTAAGTTCCTCTTCATTTTCTGAGTCATCTTCATCATTTGCCATGAGACATATCATGACTTCCATCTCATTATCTGAGTCTGAGGAGTCACTTTCATCATCACTGAATTTTGACAGGTCTGCTATCATGACCTGTTCCTTCTTTTCAACTTGTTTGTCTTTGGCACAGTTGATGCAATTACACCTAGAACTGTGTATAATATCTTTAGAATATTATAGCTTCTTCTGGGTTGAAAAGTTTCTTGATTTCTTTGGTTCAAGGCACTCTTGAGAGTAGTGACCTAATTTTTCACAGTTATAGCATGTGACATCTTTCTTCTTAGTTTGGACTTGGTTAGAAGTAGATGCTGTATTTCTTTTGTCAAACATTCTTTTTTTATGTTTCATAGCATTTTTAACAGCTATGGTAATCAGGCTGGGAATGTCTTCTTGAGTCAAAGGTTTGACTTCTGGTTTTTGGGACAGGTTGACTTTCTGAGTAGCATTACAGATTAGGGAGTCAATGTCCTGTTGTGAGTAAGCTTTAGGAGCTTCTTGTGTAGCAAGAGCTATGGTGTGAGCATTGGCTAAGGATGATGCAATGGTGGGAAGTTTGACAGTCCCTTCAAGTTCATATGTTTCCAATTTTCCAAAGTATTGTTCAACAGTCATTGTTGGCCATTCAATACCTTCTCTTATGGGTAAAGCAACTTTTTCATATTCTTGAGGGAGGCTTGAAAATATTTTCAAACATAGGTCTTGTTGATCTAATTTCTTGCCATGATCTGAACTAGTCTAAGTAGATCTTCAAATCTGTCTTTGGCACCACTAACTCTTTCACCAGTAGCAAATTTGAAATTGTCAAGTTGCCTTAAAAGGTTATATAGATTTTGTGCTAACACTTGTGTGCTCAGTAAAATTGGTTTTGATTAAATCCCAGGCTTCTTTAGCAGTTTCAACTTTCCCAATTTCCTGGGCCAAAGAGTCATTAACACTTTTTTGTAAAATGTTTTGACTTTTTGATTAGCTGTCACTAAGTGTCTTTCAGTTTCAGTCCAAAGGTCTGGGGTTTTGTATTTGTCCTCTCCTCCATTTGTGTCAGGTTGAGTGGGTATTCTGACTTCTTCAGAAGTACAAACCAGTTCCAAACACTATTTGAATCAAGGTAAGTCTTGATCTTGGAAGAGAATATTTCAAAAGATCCACAGTCATCAACATGTGGAATATCTTTCTCATTGTTTCTTCTGGGTTGAGGCATGATGTTGATGCTTCTGGGTCCTTCACAAGATGTTAAGCTTGAAGACACTTAAGTCTTTTAGAAACCAGCTCTGGTACCAATTGAAAGAACCTGTTGTTTTTATTCACTTTAAACAGGTAGATATTAGTTCACAAGAGGTCGACTATCTTGGCAGAGTAGGTCGACTATCTTGAGGTGCAGTGTGTGTATGTTGATTTATGCAGCGGAATAAAAATGAAATAAATAGAAGAAATAAATGAGTAAATGACAAGTGATATGTGTGTGAATAAGTGTAAGTAAATGAGACACAAACACAACGATGTAACGTGGTTCAGAGTATTGCAACTCTCATACATCCACGCTTCATGTCCTCAACAGTGAAGAAGCAATCCACTATAATACTTCGTCAAGAAATTACAATCAATTGCAAGAAAATTCCCTCAGAATTTTCTAGCCTAATTAGCCTCACTAATTAAGCCTTGTACTTGTTGCAAAGTACATAAAAAGAAAAAAAGAAAAAGTTTCACAAATGTGAGGGTTTGGTGATATCTAGGATGGCTCTTATGTAGCTATGTGAGATCTATGTTTTGCTTATCTATTTTAGCACAGATTTATAAATATTAAGTGTGCTTTTACAATTGAGTTTGCTTAGAAGCTTTAATCAAGTTGTATGAAATATTTCCAAGATAGAGATATTGAGTTTAGCCAAGTAGAGCTCCTTTTATAGGTCTTCAGTATGTATCCGTTTGAGTTCCAACGGTCTTGAACTTCTTGGAAATGCATATGTTAGTCATTAATCTTTGACTGGAATAAAGTTTGTGAACAGTGTTATGTCAGGTTTGACTTTGACTGAGAGATGAGTTGGCAAGGAGTAAGGTCTACTATCTGTAAAGGTCTGTTATCTCGACTAGAGAAGATAGTGGACCTGGGATGGCTTGATGAATTCCAGTATACTTCTTTGATAATTCATATTAAGTTCTTAATTATTTGTCAAAACTCTTAGTTAAGAAACTAGGGTTCTAACAAATATTATATGCAAATCCTTTTACTACTTAAAGGAAGTATTATAGTTAATTGTGAGCTTCACGTGTACAAGAAAAGTGAAGGGTGGACGTAGGAAAATCTGCAACACTCCAAATCACTTTAAATGTGTGTGTTTGTCTCTGTATCACTGCACACACGCTCTGGACATTGTTTCATCAGTAACTTTTAACTAATTATGTTGTATATTATGTGTGACAATCAATCTTAATTGAACTTAAGTGTCAGATTATAATTGTGTTCTCACTTAGTACATGCCTTTGAATTGTAGTGATTGTTGATTATATTATATGTTGTTGAAACAAGAGTACCAAATGACAAGAAAGTTTTTTATAAAGAAGTCTCTCTACTTTCTTGCACTTTCAAATAAATGCATTATATAAATTTTTAACGAATTAATTAACTTTTTTTTAAAGAATAGTGTCTTAGACTTCTCATTTCTATTCAATTCAATTTGGACATACAATAATCATACAAAACTTTATATTGCCTACGTATGATCTACTCCCTCCATTCCAAAATAAAAATCAACATTTTCTCTAGATGAAGAGAAAATATTGATATTTACCATGGAACGTTGGAAGTAACATTCGTTTTGTATGGAGTTTTGCAAAATTTATGTTATGAAAGGAAAAGGGATGTACATTTTTTACATCACTAGCTTCTCCTCAATCAAAGACGTTAAGAATAGACATGTTGATTTCAGAAAGATAAATGTCATAACACATACATCAGTTTTAAATTCTTTTAACATGTTAATTAATTACATATTTAAATTGAATAAACATATTAAATTATATTACATGATTAGGATCACAGTTTTAATTAGTAAAACAAACAGAATATAGATAAATAGATTATTGACACTCGGCATTAGTAATAACAAGAGTCCGACAATGGTAATTTTAATAGGAACATATACCCTCATAATACTCAACTTGTAATAGAACAATTTCATTAATTGTAGGATATATGAGAAAATGAAAATTGTAATACACTTAGGCTTTATTATAAGATAGCATATCACAAATTTTATCTGGTAACTACATCTATCACTTTAGCAACACCAGGGAAGATAGGGGCAACACTCACTCTTAGGTTTTAATAGTTCTTGCATAGGAGCCACCGGACTTGCCAACAATTTTCTGAAATCACTAGTTTTCACAAGTGCTGCCTGGATTGTTGTGGCATCAGTAGTCGCCAAAGGTGTTGCATCTATAAAACTCGGTAACTGTAACAACAATAACATCACCAAAAAAAAAAAAAAGATCTTAATGGTGCTATGTGAGAAAGGGAGGATTTCTAGAGTTCAAATAAATGTGATTCTATGAAAATGAAATGCCTTAACTTTTATAGATGTGACAAAAGAAAGGATGTTTGGTTAGCTATATTTAAAGATATATTTGTGTGGGCTAAAAATCCTTTGGGGGTGAGTCAAGGGTAGGGCTGTAAACGAGCCGAGCCGAGCTTTGGAGTTTTGGGCTCGAGCTCGTTAATAAATTATCGAGCTTGAGCTTTTATCGTGCTCGAGCTCGAGCTCGAGATTTTTTTCCTTGTTCGAGCTCGAATCGAATCGAGCTTCGAGCCGCTCGCGAGCTTTTATCGAGCTGTTCGAACTCGAGTCTTTACGAGCCGAGCTCGAGCTTAAACATTTTTCTGAAAATTATGAAATCAAACGAGATCGAGTTCGAGCCATATCGAGTTCGAGCCTTATCGAGTTCGAGCCTTGCCGAGCTCTGATAAGTGATCTCTGCATTTTGAACAAAAACTCTATTTTTTTTCTCTTTTTTAATCTCAAAATATGTGTCTAATTTACAAATGTAACCTCCTGTTTATTTATTTTTTTTCTTTTTTTGAAAAGCTCTTGTTCCTTTAACTTCTCATATTACAAACGATTAACTTAATCGTACCATCAGGTTGTAATATACTCCTTATGTCCCAAATTTTTATTTACTTATCAAATTTACTAAAACTTTAACTAATATTTTTTACACTTAATAGGGGTAAAGTTAGAACTTTTGTGACTAAGTCATGATAATAATTGCATTTCTTAAGAATTGTGCAAATGCAAAAAAAGACAATTATTTTAGACCAGAGGGAATATATTTTTGTATTATCATTTATCACTCTAAGTTTTGCTTTGCCAAACTAATTTATTTTCAAAGGAAATTAAAAATGAAGAAAATTACTTTTTTGTGTTTGTGTTAATATTTTATATATATATATATATTATATATATATATATATATATATATATATATATATATATATATATATATATATACTCCTTCCGTCCCACCTCACTTGAGCTGGTACAACACAAAATAGAAATAAGTGTCAAGTGAGCTGGGACGGAGGGAGTATATATTAAAGTTGGTGAAGAGAGATATGGTATTGACATGTGGACAAGTCATGGAGGAGGTTATGAGAACAAATGAAGATAGGTTTTCATATTGTGGTCAACGTTTTATGGGGTTGACTATGAAAGTCAAAGTCAGACAAACTTTCTGGTTAGTATATAGCATTTAAATGACGCTATATTATACTTAGTCAATTGTATTTAGTAAAACGTACGCTACGCTAGGTGTATAATATAGTATATGTTACATGTATGTATATATACATATAATACATACATACATCATACACATACACACACATATACGGCTTTCGTCCCGCCCGACTTAAGAGGAACTAGAAAGAATGGAGGAGGTTATGAGAACAAAAGTAATATTATCTTTCCATTATTCCATATAGACACACACATATCATATATGCATATATTTATGTATATAAATAATGTGCTATATGTATGTATGTATATATATTGTAACGACCCCAAAACCCGTCCCTAATTATTTTATATTTTTGGGGATTTTAATTTGACAGTATGTGTGCATTTTATGTGTTGCATCATATTTATGACTTTCACATCTTACTTGATTATTTGTGTTATTTACTTAGTTAGTAGTAATAATGGTTAAAGGATTTAAATGATTAAGTTGAAATTTTAGGGTCCTTAGTGAAATTATAACTTTAGGGGCTTAAGTGTTAAAATTGGAAGTTGGGTGACTAAAGTATAAAAATGAGGCAAAGATCTTTGTTAAAACATGCTTATCTTCCTTTTCTTCCTCTGTGTCAACAACATATTCAGCAACTTCTCTCTCGTACATTCCTAGGTTAAGAAGAAAAAGGTAAGTTCAACCTATTTCGATTTAATTCTTTTTATTTACTTCTCCGTTTAAAAAAACTAATTATATAAAAATGATCAGGGCGTTGAGTAGGTCATTTCTACCCGAACAAAACATATTTCTGCGATACTTTTTCCGGAAATAGGTAAGTTACTAATTCCCCTTAAATAGTAAAATAGTCATATATTTGCTATATGTGTGATATGTGGTGAAATTATTGTGAAAAGAATTTATTTGTGATACTTGTTTATTTGGGACAAAGGGAGTATAATTATACTGGGTAAGTGACTTGGTTTGTATGCAAGGATGTATATGGAGTATATTTATATACCTGAGAATGTTAGTATAAGTGTTTGAAAGTATACTCCTACTCGTGGGACGGTAAAATATTAACTTGAGTTAAATGTTAAATAAGTATATTATAAAATTTATACTATTATTCATGGGACGGGGAAATGAATGAAAATATCCCTAAATGAGTATACTAGTATATTAGAAAAATTATACTTATACTTTTGGGATGGTAAAATATTTAAATGGAATAAAAGAAAATTATTCTATTATTTGTGGGACGGTAAAAAGAATGAAATAAAATTGAAAGTAATGTTTTGGGATGGTTGTTGTACTCCTGGTAATAGTATAAGTGTTAGTAAGTTATACTCCTACGCTTGGGACGGATGAATTTGGCTTGCAGGAGAAATTTGGGAATTTTGAGTCTGGTTTTGGGCGACCGCCCATAAGTGCTGAAAAGTTGAGTTGTTCCATTTCAAGTGATTTAAAGTTCAATCTTGGTCTAGGTCTAAGGTGATATCCTAGAGTACCTAGAGGGTTGTTGTGGAACACCCTAGTGTTTGAAATTGGTTCCTTTCTGAATATATGTGTTGTGGAATTTGACTAAATGTTAATTGGATATAGTTGAACATCAGCTATTTATGCTGCTCAGATGGTTTTCTCAGATGGTTTTATGTTTGATTCGAGAACCTTGGCTCAGTATCCATGTATGAGTGTATAATTTAGCCTTATGTGCTGCCTGATGAGTTGGTCGTTATTTCCAACCGGTATGGGACGGTTGGCGATAGGGAGCCTCTCATGTTATGTGCTATATGCTATATGATTATTTGTTCATATAGTTTCGTTATGATTATCATATCAGCATGTAACGTAGTTGTATTTTAGTAGCTTACTGAGATTCATTCTCACCCCTTATTTGTTTACTGTTTTAGAAAAGCGAGTCCAGGGGATAGGACACTTTGGCACGGGAGGACATTACAGTGGTAAGAGTTGGGATTTGTTTTGTAAAGGCTACATTATGTAAATGTAATACCTTTTGGGTAGAGTTTCCGTGACTCCATCATTTTGTAACACCACTATTTTGGATAATGTTGGTGTATGTACATTTGTATAAAAGTTTGTAAGCCTTCGGGCTAAGTACTTTCGTTTGTGAAAGAGTTTGTTTGAAAGTTAAATGAAGTCTTTGATCTTCGAGTGTGGATTTTGTTAAACTTTATGAAAGTATATTTCGAAATTTTTTCTAAAAGTGTTTTATAACGTCTTCCACTCGTGTCCCGAGCGTGGGGCCAAGCAGGACCACGGGTCTGGGGCGCGACAGTTGGTATCAGAGCTAGGTCGTAGATTGTCTAGAATGACTATGTGACCTAGGAGGGTAGTTGTGTAGAGAATGAGTAACGTTGATGGTTTTATGCAGGTACTTATTGAACTGGTTGGGACAGAAGGAGATCAGTCTGGGCCTTCAGGGCAGGGTAATGTTAGAGAAGAGGTTCGAATGATGTTCCAAGGTATGTTTGAAACTGCAATGAAAGCAATTAACGACATAGTTGAGCGTGAAAGCAAGGTTGAAGCTTCAGATGTGACAAGACAAGGAGGACAGCCAAAACCACAACATCAGTATGGTGATAATAGAGGATCTCAGGGTACATCTTCGCAACTTAGAGGATCTTCTCAAGGACCACAGAAAATCAGAAGTCAAGTTAAACGAGTATGTAGTTATTGTTGGGGGGAAGGACACTTAGAGGAGAAATGTTGGAAGAAGCAAGGTAAATGTATGAGATGTGGTCAGTTGGGTCATTTTCAGAAGGATTGTCCAAGAATGAAGAATAAGGCATTGGGAAGTGTTGTCAGGTCTTCTCAGGGCCAGAAGAGGGATTCTTCAGGGAAGCTTAAGGTGCAGGATCGTGATTTTGCCATCAATCAACAACATATCTCTGATTCTGCTAATGTGATTGGAGGTATGATTCCTGTGTCTAGTTTGAGAGCACGAGCACTTATAGACCCTGGTTCTTCGCATTCTTATGTGTCTGTGCATTTTGCTTCTCGGTTGCATTTGTCTTCTGAGTCTCTACCTTATGTGTTAGAGGTGTCTATACTAAGGGGGAGTGTTTGGTGATTGATAGAGTGTTGCGCACTTGTGATGTGCAAATTTGTGAGCATGTTTTACTTGCTGGTTTAGTTATTTTGCCATAGCAAGATTTTGATATTATTGTGGTGGAGTTTTATATGCTAGTGTGCTTTAATTAAGCATGGTAGATATATGTGTTTAGCATTCATGCTATTTATGCATTAAAGTCTGAATTTTTTTTATCACAAGGTTATGCCTGGTATTTGGTTTATGGGGTTGGCAGCAGAGTGTCTATAGCTAAACTAGAGAATGTACTCTTCCTTTGTGGGATCTCAGATATGTTTTCTATTGAGTAATACATGATTGATGAAAATCTTGGGTTATCTTGAGTTGTTCGGTATAATGCTATAGTGTTGATATCTAGTGCAATATATCCATAACATTGGTTGAGTTAAAGGAGTAGAAGATTCAACTTGAGATATTTCTTGACAATGGATTCATTACATTTAGTATATCTACGTGGGATGCATCAGTATTGTTTATTATGAAAAGGTATGGTACTTTGCGATTGTATATTGAATACTAAGAGCTCAACCAGATGACTATAACGAATCATCACTTGTTATTTTATATGGGGGATATATTTGATCAACTTCAGAAATCAGTGGTTTATTCAGTGGTTGACTTGAAGTGATTATCATTAGTTGAAATTTTGAGTTGAGTATATTTTAAAAACGGTTTTTCATACCAGGTATGGGCATCATAAATTGAGGTCATAGTGTTTGAATTAACAACTACTTCAGTGGTATTGTTGGATATGCTGAGTTGTATCTGTAGCCGTAATTGGATTGCTTTGTGAGAGGCAACAGTTGTGAAATCAAGGCATTATGTCTTCTTGTTAGAGGATATATTATTTTGAGGAAGTTTCAATTCAAGCATGGTTATTGATTCTTTAAATATGGAAGCAACAGTAATTGGAAAAATCCTACTTCAGTAGCAGAGGTATGTAACTTGTTGAGATTGGCATATGGTTAGAGATTTATTGATGGATTTCTAAGGTAGCTACACCATTAACTATATGACACAGAAAGATATACTTCCTCGATGGATTGATAAGTGTGGAATGAGTTTTGATTATTGAAACAAGGGTTAATAACAACTTCAGCATTTATATTGCTTTGTGGATTTGACTAGTATTACAGTTATCTAGAGGATATGATCAGTGTTACTATTTTCTAGTGGATATGTCGAGTTTTACCATTATAGTGGATCTGATAAATTTATTATTCATGGTGATGCCTTAAAGAGTGATTGAGATGTTCGTCGCTTCAGAATTGTATAGTAACAATGTGTGCTTTGAGAAGATTGATTCCTTATGAACAAAATTATCCTACCTATAACTTGAGATTTATTGCGATTATATATCCATGGCATTAGTGAATGACCTTTATAAAGCCATATTGAAGTATTTACCAACCATGAGAGTTAAAGTATTGTTTTTTTCAAAGAGAGCTACACTTGAGACAATGCAAGTAGAGTATTATGTTATATCATTCAGGAAAGACAAATATATTAGAGGATTCCTTGACTTATAGTTCATGTTTGCTAACACTAAATGGGGGAAGGTTAGAGGAATTGACATCTTGGAGTCCTTATGAGTCGAGACATGTGATGATTTTGCGATTGTGAAAGCTTTAAGTTTCTACTCTATAATTTCAACTATAGAAAATTACTAGTGGAATGAACGATGATAGACAACACGATTTTGTTCGTTGTTAGTGATGGAACTTTAACTTTTGTATCAGAGTATGTAGTCGACACTTAGTGGAACCAACATGCATAACGGAATTCAACTACAGGTACTTGAAGAGATACACAAGACCAATTTAATTATGAATCCGAGTAAATGTAGAGTATTGAGATAAATTTGAAGAGTTACATTTGATTTGTTTGACACGAGAAATTCTAAGCATTCAACTAAGTCCTTGAGCTTCGAATAATCTGGAAGTAAAATATCAGTGATCAGTTAGTTTGTGACAAGCCTTTGAGATTTCCGAGTGGATATGAATCTATTGCGAAAGGTTTCATTGAAGGAGTTACACTAAATAGTTGAGAACAATGATGTTGATTGATAGCGGATTGGTTACCAAGTTTCCTCACCTTATCTATTTTGAGGGTTAAATGTTAATTCTAGTTGTTACTTATTTGTTCAGAAGATAGTTCGATTTCATGGGATGCCTACAAGCATGGTATTAGATATGGGTTCCTTATTTACATCTTGATTTTAGTAAGCAATTCAGAAGGCTTTGAATTCAGAATTGGGATTTAGAACGACTTTTCATCCTCAGACATATGGTCAGTTAGGAAGAACCATTCAGATTCTTGAGGACATGTTAAGAACTTGTTCAGTTGATTCTTAGAATTCGTGGGATATACCTTTACTTCTCGTGGAGTTTGCTTAATATATCAGTTCTTTTGAGATTTTGAGAAGAGTTGGAGATTGGGGCTTATCATCTTGTGTTACTTCCTTCTCTTGACAAGGTTTATAATGTGTTCCATGTGTTGATGCTACGCAAATCTGTTTATGATTCTTCTCATGTATGTCTAAAGTTTTAGAGGATATTGAATCGAGTAAGTCTTAGGAGAAGCATCCAGTTCAAGTGATTGATTCTAGAATTCGAGAATTGAGAAATGAGAGTATTCCTTTTGCTCGAGCTGTATAGAGAAACCATAATGTGGAAGAATCTACTTGGGAGCTTCGGGGCGAAATGGAAAGGAAATATCCTTGGTTGTTTGATTCGTTTGGTAAGTAAACCCTAAAATTCGGGACAAAATTTCTTAAAGGGGGAGTGATTGTAACGACCCCAAAACCCATCCCTATTTATTTTATATTTTTTGGGATTTTAATTTGACAGTATGTGTGCATTTTATGTGTTGCATCATATTTTATGACTTGCACATCTTACTTGATTATTTGTGTTATTTACTTAGTTAGTAGTAATAATGGTTAAAGGAGTTAAATGATTAAGTTGAAATTTTAGGGTCCTTAGTGAAATTATAACTTTAGGGGCTTAAGTGTTAAAATTGGAAGTTGGGTGACTAAAGTATAAAAATGGGGCAAAGATCTTTGTTAAAACATGCTTATCTTCCTTTTCTTCCTCTGTGTCAACAACATATTAAGCAACTTCTCTCTCGTACATTCCTAGGTTAAGAAGAAAAAGGTAAGTTCAACCTATTTCGATTTAATTCTTTTTATTTACTTCTCCGTTTAAAAAACTAATTATATAAAAATGATCAGGGCGTTGAGTAGGTCATTTCTACCCGAACAAAACATATTTCTGCGATACTTTTTCCGGAAATAGGTAAGTTACTAATTCCCCTTAAATGGTAAAATGGTCATATATTTGCTATATATGTGATATGTGGTGAAATTATTGTGAAAAGAATTTATTTGTGATACTTGTTTATTTGGGACAAAGGGAGTATAATTATACTGGGTAAGTGACTTGGTTTGTATGCAAGGATGTATATGGAGTATGTTTATATACCTGAGAATGTTAGTATAAGTGTTTGAAAGTATACTCCTACTCATGGGACGGTAAAATATTAACTTGAGTTAAATGTTAAATAAGTATATTATAAAATTTATACTATTATTCATGGGACGGGGAAATGAATGAAAGTATCCCTAAATGAGTATACTAGTATATTAGAAAAATTATACTTATACTTTTGGGACGGTAAAATATTTAAATGGAATAAAAGAAAATTATTCTATTATTTGTGAGACGGTAAAAAGAATGAAATAAAATTGAAAGTAATGTTTTGGGATGGTTGTTGTACTCCTGGTAATAGTATAAGTGTTAGTAAGTTATACTCCTATGTTTAGAACGGGTGAATTTGGCTTGCAGGAGAAATTTGGGAATTTTGAGTCTGGTTTTGGGCGACCGCCCATAAGTGCAGAAAAGTTGAGTTGTTCCATTTCAAGTGATTTAAAGTTCAATCTTGGTCTAGGTTTTAGGTGATATCCTAGAGTACCTAGAGGATTGTTGTGGAACACCCTAGTGTTTGAAATTGGTTCCTTTCTGAACAAATGTGTTGTGGAATTTGACTAAATGTTAATTGGATATAGTTGAACATCTTTTGATGTGGTTTGGATTGGTTCATCTTTGTGATGTGTTTGGCTTGGTTCCCTGCTTTGGAATCATTGTCCTTGGCTGTTGTTTAAGCAAGTATTCATTACTATGCTAGTGTTAAAGTCCAGCTGGTCTTGTGTTGTGGAGTCGGGCAGTGGTAAGGATTATAATGGCACACGAGCCAAGTTCATTGTAAGGCTTCTACCATTGGTTTCCCATTTTTAACCCCCAGTCCAGATTGGCCTTAGATGGGATGAACTAACTCCCTCGAGTGAGCATTTGGGTTATAACTTTGTGTCATATTTCCCTCCCTGGTTACTTTGGTTCTATTGGTTATGGTTTGGTTTTCGGGATCCCGGCTTCAGCTATTTATGCTGCTCAGATGGTTTTCTCAGATGGTTATATGTTTGATTCGAGAACCTTGGCTCAGTATCCATTTATGAGTGTATAATTTAGCCTTATGTGCTGCCTGATGAGTTGGTCGTTATTTCCAACCAGTATGGGACGGTTGGCGATAGGGAGCCTCTCATGTTATGTGCTATATGCTATATGATTATTTGTTGATATAGTTTCTTTATGATTATCATATCAGCATGTAACGTAGTTGCATTTTAGTAGCTTTCTGAGATTCATTCTCACCCCTTATTTGTTTACTGTTTTAGAAAAGCGGGTCCAGGGGATAGGACACTTTGGCACGGGAGGACGTTACAGTGGTAAGAGTTGGGATTTGTTTTGTAAAGGCTACATTATGTAAATGTAATACCTTTTGGGTAGAGTATCCGTGACTTCATCGTTTTGTAACACCACTATTTTGGATAATGTTGGTGTATGTACATTTGTATAAATGTTTGTAAGCCTTCGGGCTAAGTACTTTCATTAAGTCAAGTTTATAACAATCAAATAGTCTTAACATGTATAAATGTTGTGATCAATTGGGATTAGGTTTCGATCAATGGCAAGATCGGAAGAGAAAGTGTTTAGAAGATATCTGTCATTGATGGGACCGAGACTTGTTGATTGTGTTTGATGATGTGACCGCGTTCCCCTTGACGTGAGGAGCTCAGGTCGCCGTAGTTCGGCAATGAACCGTTTTTGCTTAAGTTGGTTTTCTTTTGAAGGATGTTGTTGCTTGTTGATGTTGATCACTTTGCTTGGTGAGATGAACCTTTTAAGATGGACATTTTTAGATGAACCTCTTTGAAATGGACTTGAACCTCTTGAAGGTGGAATTCTTGATATGAATCTCTTGAAATAACCTTGTTTGAACTTTCTGAACTTTTCGAGATGGATTTGGTTTAACATTGATCTCACGAAGCGATATGGTAGGCCTTTAGCCTCTTCCATTTTCGTTGATTTTTCTTTGTGCACATCCTTTGTTTTGTCTAGGCCGCCCTTCCGGGTTTTTAACCTAGTGTGCTTCTTTTTTGTTCTTCTTTTTTATTGGAGTGACAGTGGGGAAACATTAGCCCCAACTTGCTATCTTGTGTAATGGCTCATTTTTATCCCTTAGGTGTCTTGCTTTGATCTTCTTGAGGGAACACATGAAGTCCTTTGCTTGGTTTGCGCATGTGCGATCATGGTTGAATCTTGGTGATTGAGCAACAACATCCTTGGTCTTTTCATTGTCTTGAGATGCCTTTGGCGTATATCGAGAGTGTATAGAAGGTGTATCGTGAAGGATTTCCATTGATAGTTTTATTTATGCCAATTGATCACAACATTTAGTCATTTCAAGATTAATTGTTTGTATTAGCAATTTCATTCGTGTTGGGTCCATTCATCCTTAATGAGTCGTCATTGACAAATATACTTAGAAGTCAACTCATCATTTTAGGGAAGTATCAATCATTTGATAATTTCAACCAAGGAAAATTCAAGGGTAAATGTGACTTGCAAATAATGTCTCAAGTCTAGAGAGAAGGGAATGAAAATGACTCTTTCATTAATTTATATAACTTTGTATGTACATGTCCAAGTATGGACCTTTGTAAAAATAAAAATACAATGTCCGAGGCAGACTTTGATAATGTCTAGAACCTACGAGGCTGGAAGACTCCTTTTCTTTTCTCTTCTTTTTTTTGTTTTTTTGTTTTTTTTTTCTTTGTTGTGTGAGGGTTCCCAATAAGTACGGTGGTAAACTTGTCCACATCAATTGTTGGAGGGGTTGTCGGCAGCACATTCCATATCTTGGATGGGGGAGCTCGGGTCCCATGTAGTTAGGAAAATCATCGCGAGGTCTCCAATTGACTTGGTCTTCAAGTTTTCGGATTCGCCTACCCATAAGGGCGAGTTGAGAGTTTGCTTTGGGTATCTCCTTTTGGTGATGTCCCTTCAAAATGCTTAGCTTTTGTGCATGGCACTCGATGAGGGTACGGATATTTGATGTAGCCGCTTTTGGGCTTCCGAAGCGCGGGCATATTCTTGTAAACAACACTCTAGCTCTTTGACCTTGTCTTTCATATGGGCGGTTGTCTCGGATTCCATCTCGGATGTGGGTTCCAAGGTTTTTGATGGACAAAACTACGAAGGACTTTAGGGTATTAAACCTCAAAGTGAAATTATAATCATATTTGAAAAGAATGCTTCATTAGTGGATTGACCTCTTTATTAAGAAAAATTTGATCTCCATTTTTTTCTTGAAAATCTCATTTGAGTGAAAGACGCACACATTTTTCTAAAATCTTTTGTTTTGAAATAAGGAGTGACCGGGCCGAAGTTTCCTATGTTCTCCTCACCACGAGGGAGGGAGTCGCACATGATGAGAGGCTCATGTCACCGTAGTTCGAATCAATTTGGAACTTTAAGAGGGAAATACCTATATAATTTTGAAATGTTGAAGATGGGAAATGACCTTAAAAGTACAAAGGGGAGGGGATCAAGATAGTTCAACACTAAATCAATGGGGATAGGAAACCCATAGGTTTGCTTTGAACAAAACTGGAGTGACACGGGATGGGGCCTTATAGGTCCGGGAGACTAGGCGGGACTTATAATGGTCCAAGCCATAGGGACGGACGGGATAATCCAAAAATGGTCACCATATGGCAGTGCAAGTCGGGAACGTCGAGGTTTGACCAAACTTAACTGACGTCTTAGAGGTGACTAGACCCTACCACTTTAACATGACATCTTAGAGGTGACTAGACCCGACCTACGGACTTTAACTGACACATAATGAAATGTCACGGAAATCGCAAGACCGACAATTTGACCTAGGAGGAAAAGGTCACGAGAAAAATAGAGAGGGGAGAGGCTCACGCACGCAGATTTTTTTCTAAATGTATTTTTTATTCTTAAATTTTTATTTGAAGTAAAGATATATACAAGTTTTTCATTTTTGAAAAGAAAATATATGAATAAAGGGATTTGCAAGCCCCACCGTTTTTGTCAATGAAATTGGTTTTTCGCGGAAAAACAAAGAGAGTATTTCTGCATGGACTTTTGAAATTTTCAAAGCTTCTCTTTTCAATTTTTAGCTGAAGGGAAAAGGGGAAACATTTTTTGTAAACTTTTCGTTAGAGGAAAAAGATGGGAAACATTTTTTTTTGACTTTCCATTAGAGGAAAAAGATAGGAAACATTTGTTTTGATTTTCTTTTGGAGAGAAAATTGGGAAATATTTGTTTTGATTTTCCGCTAAAGGAAAAATGGGAAACATTTTTTTTTACTTTCTTTTTGGAGAGAAAATGAGAAATTAACAGTAGGGAGATGATGACTTCTTTTTTATTTTTCTTTCATTGAGAGAGAAAATGATTTCGAATTTTCCTTTTGAGAAAAATGGTTTCTTTTGAATTTTATTTTGAGAAAATAAGGACTTTTTTTTTTCAATTTTTGATTGAATTAGCTTCTTTTTTTTAATAAGAAACATCAAAAATTGTTAGAAGACGGTTAGCAAAACAGTATGTGACATAATAAAACAATGTGGAAAGACAAGAAACAAGACGGAGCAAATTCATGCAATGTGCAATTAATTATCCGTTAATGTTTACTTAAAACTTTTCTTGATTCGATCCTAAATGGTTGGAAAAGATTTCTCTTCTTTTTTGCAACTATCCTAGGTCCTACAGGGCAAGCGTCTTCCACCGATCGAGAGGGAAACGAGCCTTTGGCCTAGTGCGTCATACAGGTTTTAATGCATAAGCGAGGCAAATTACAATCAAGTCCGCGCGTGGGTTCAAGATTAACTTGAAATGCCTTAACGAAATTTTGCCATGACCTTGCTTTCGCAAGGAATCTTGGACCCTAGCATAGGCTTGAAGATAACGGGCATGGGTTAGGCATTGAAAGTCCTAATGACATAGTGTCATATTAACCATAATACATGACTTGTTAGTCATGGTCAAAGTCAACGCGAAAGTCAAGATCAGGTCAAAGATGACCTATCCTTATCTTGCTTTCGCAAGGGATCTTGGACTTAGGCATTAAATTTAAGGATGATTAACCTTAGACATATATTAGGGAAATATGACAGGGGTAGACCAAAAAACCAACCAAGTCATGGTAAAAGTGTGTCACAGACAAGTGTGGTTGACTCGGGCTAGGATGGGAGGGTGGAATGGACCCGTGCGCACGAGAAGGGCATGGGAACGCCAATCAAGTTGGATCTTGATCCATCCCGGGTTTAGTGTTGTGCAAAGTGAATATGGTCATGCGCGAGTAGTGTGAGGCATCTAAATTTCTTTTTTGAGTAAAATAGAATTTTACAAAAGTCTTAAAATATGCACAAGATATTTACATAAAAGCAGATTATCAATCAAATAATTCTTTTAAAGGAAACGGAACAAATAAGTCAAATAATCAATCATGGGCAAAGTAGCCGTACGGTTAAGAAGGAACTGTAAATTCATTTTTCAAAAATTTGAATATTTTCTCTTCTTCGAAGGCTACCTAGCCTCAAGTCAATGGTCACCCCGTAATGGGCATATGCCAAAACAAACAAGAAATATGCATTTTCATCAAATTCACAAACACACAAAAAGTCAACAAGGGGGGAACAAAAGTTTGACCCGCATAAGAATGTTCTTAAATCTTCTAGAAAGAAGTTTGAAAACTCGCTAGTCCCCAGCGGAGTCGCCACTGTAAGATGTCGGGATTCAAATCACTAGAATATCGGGTTTCTCAGACTCGAATGGAATCAAACACAATGGCACAGACCAAAACATTTAACTTGGAGTCGCCATATTTTTAATTTTAACCCAACAATAAAAAGGTGAGATTTTGAGTTCGGAGGTCAGGTTACGTCTTGGGAATAACGTTCGGGTTCACCCAAGATGCCTCGTAATAACAAGTCTTCCTACCCATGTTGAAATCTTGTGTGTAGGGATGGCAATGGGACGGATACGGAGCGGTTTGCTCATAACCAAACCCGCACCTTAATGAACACTCCTGTTAGCAAACCCGCCCTGCCCCGTATGGTGTTGAACCCGTACCCGCCCGCCCCGCCCCGTATTCCATAAAAGCACAGTTTTATGGATGAAATTAACATCATAAATTAACATTAGAAAATGAGAAAGACGTATTATATATACTGCAAGTAGAGATGAAACTAAAATCAGCAATAATCATGCAAAATATGAAGGAGTATATTGGGACATTATAGTAAATAGAAGCATGCTTTAGTATACGGGGCGGGAGGGGCGGTGACCCGCGGGTTGGGGTGTGTTACCAAACCCTCCCCGTAACCCGTCGGATTTTGAAAAATGGTTACCAAACCCGCCCCGTTGCGGAGCGGACTGTCCCGGATACGGATCGGGTTCGGACAAGTTGCGTGTGTATGTGCTTTGATTAAAAGACTGTTTTGATAAAACTGTGATTTAAAACTATTTTTTAGGCCAGGAACAGAACAGAACGGAAATATTAGACACATAATGGAAACAAACTGCCATGGAGGCAAAAGGGTCCGTACGGACCTTTATGGAGAAAAAGGGTCCGGACGGATTGTTCTTCCTCGACAGTCATTTTCATAAGTTCTTGATCATAATCCGCCCAGACTCAGACATAAACAAGGGTTCTATTGAAATTCAGACATAACAGAAACTGGATAAAATGGGGGAAATGGGAAAGGGAACCAACAAGTTCATCCTATGCATCAAATCCATGTGAGTATAACCAAGACAAGAGCCAAGGCCATGGATTGAGCAATCTTTGGAGAATAAAGATTTAACATGAAAAAAGATGATAACTTTACTTGGATAAAACCATAACTTGGATGAATAAAGATGACAACTTTATCATCCAAGTAAGGTAAAATAAGATAAGACTTGATAAAATGACAACATTAAATTGTAAAGAAACATTAAAGATTGGGATTTTAACATAACAAATCCCCATCTCCCCTTAGTTCATCATTTTAATGCATTTATGATGTGCAAGATGAAATATTTAATTGGATCAATTAGGTGATTTGGGTCCAAATAATATATAATAATAAACTTTGTAAAATAAAGACTTGTAAAGAACAAGACTAGATATGGGATAAGGTTAAAAGAGTAAGGTTAAATATTGAACCTTTAAGCAAGTTTGGTGTAGATCTTTTGAAGATTGAACCAAGTTTGCTTCTTCTTAGGAATCTTGGATTCCATGTCTTGACTTGGGAATGTTAGATCCAAAAGGGGGAGTGTATTTGCTTTGAGAAAATGTATACCAACCCTTAAGGATGTAATTTCCTTGGGACTTGACCATTTTGAATGGTTGGTTTTACTTGATTTGGCTTGGTTTGGGTGTTGGATTAGTTCAAAGATGAGAGTAATACTGCTTTGAGTAGTTTGTTACCATCATCTAAGAAGGGCCATAAATCCCCCAAATATGGGAAGAGAGAGTATTTTACTCTAAGGATTTAATGAGAGAGTAAGGGAGCATCTACTAGAAAATTAGAGACCCATTGCTTGAGAATGAGCCTTCTATTTATAGGGGAAGTCTTGGGGGTAGAAGGGTGTATAAATGGGCTCAAAGGGGTATTTTGTTCCAAATAAATTAGCTTAGGGACCAATTAAAAATAGGATAAAATCCCCTATTTTCAGGTATAGGCTGATTTAATAGGCTGGAGGAGGTTCAACAGTGGAGATCAGGCAGATGGGCTGATCCGACGGCGCTGGAAGGCTCCTTGAATGGTGGGCGTGCTGGAGGATTCTGATTGGAGGAGAGGAAGGTGTTGGCGGCTTGTGATTGGGGCGTGTACTTCACATGCGGCTGAGGGAGTGAAGCGGCTAAGAAAGGAAGGGGACAACAGAGAACGGCCGGACCAATCAGACCCAGGCACGCCTAGGCATGTCGGAACAAGGCGCTGGTTGTAGCGAATGGAGGATCGCCACATCATCGCCACGTCATCACTGGAGCTGGAGCTGTTGGCCACCATTATGCTCCGTACGGATTGAGGCATTGAAGAAGAATAGTGCTCCGTACGGAGCACCGCTCCCTCTTAGGTAATTTTGGTTATTCCCACAAAGTCTTTTATGGGCATTGTGGGTATTAAACCATGGTGACCAGAAAGCTCCCTTAGGTAAAATAATTTGGTAAATCCTCATAAGGCCTCTTTAAACTCTAAAATGACACAATTAAATCGCAAATTACCCCTAAGTTCTATTTTTGAATATTTTTTTAAGAGCGATCCGGATCGGGGTACTTACACAATGTGTTTTGGATTTTTATTATTTAGAACGAACCCAAAGGTTGCCTACGTTCCTCTAGTTAAGAGTCTCAGGTCTCTGTAGTTCAAACAAATGATGACTTTTTTTTATGCATGATGTTTTTTTCCTAGACCGCCATTTCGGGTTTTTAAAGTAGAAGGCTTCTTTTTTCCACTTGCTCTATTTTTTTCCTAGGCCACACTTTCATATTTTCAACCTAGTGAGCTCTTTTAATAATGGTCATCAATTGTTAAGCATAAAATCTCATCAAAATGTCGAGGTTGACTTCCTTCAGCAATGGATCACAATCCAGAGTCCACTAGCCGCTCTGTGCATCCGCTTGGAATTTTGTTGAGCACGTACGGACTAACCCATAGGGGTACCCCTTTTCAAAAAGGATTGAGAGCGTTTGGTTTGTGTTATCGAAGGACTATGTCTCCAACTTTGCTAAAAGTTCTAGCCATCCTTTGTTGATTAGCTCCCGTGCAATCAAACATCTTTAACTATTTGTCATCGAGCAGACCTAACTTTTCATATCTGCTTCTTAGCCTTTGATCTCGTTGACTTGGTTTTCTAGCAAAACCCATTGAGAGGGAATCTCAAGTCAACTAAAAGTACTGGTTCTATCCCATAAACCAAAGCGTACGGAGTTTCTCCTATTGCGGATCAGACTGATGTGCGATAGCCCCATAATGCTAAAGGTAACTTCCCAGGAAAATCTCATCCATTCTCAGCCATCTTTCTAATGAATGTCTCAACCATTTTGTTTGCCTCTTTGAAAGCCCTATCTGCTTGAGGGCAATAGGGGGAGAACTGTGCTTTGTAATCTTGTACTCGGCCAAAAGAACATTCATTTCTTTCTCGAAGTGAGAACCATTGTTGGAAATTATTTCAAACGGAACCCTATATCGACTCATAATGTTGTTATTAACAATCTTGGATACCTTTCTTGCATTGAGAGTGCGATTAGTGACTGCTTCAATCCACTTTATAATGTAGTTTGCGGGAACTAGCACAACTTCTCACTAGTACATATTTAAAATTAGGAAACACAACTTAGATAGCGCTTCTAGGAAGCGCTATCTAAGAGGTACCCTTACATAGCGCATAACCTGCATTGAATTACCTGATCAAGCCAGATGAAAAAAAAAATTGCTTCTATAGCACATATAAAAGGGAGAACTTCGTTTTTGTCCATCGTACTTTGGGTCTTGTTTCACTTGTACCATCAAACTTTATTTTTTTCATTTTTACCATCGTACTTCAAACAATGGTGTCATTTTATACCAAATTCGATATTTTATACCCAAATTTGTTTCAATTTTACCATTGTACTACAAACAATGGTATCGTTTTACACCCAAATTTGGTATAAAATGACACTATTGTTTGTAGTACGATGGTAAAACTGAAAAAAATAAAGTTCGATGGTAAAAATGAAACACGCCCCAAAGTACAATGGACCAAAACGGAGTTTTCTCCATATAAAATAAACGCTATTGTAGGCATTACCTAAGACAGCGCTTAGAAAAGTGCTATCGTACTAAGTGATTCATTAGCTATTATTTTTTTTCTTTTCGGGTTTGACTTTTTTTTGGATTTATTGACCGATTAAAGCGCTAGGTAAGGGCTTGAGGGTAGAGATGGCAACGGGTCGGGTTCGCATCGGATCAGGACCGATTCGAATCCGATCCGAACTATGCGAATGTGTGACCGAACCCAATCCGAACTGTCATGACCGCGATTCGATCTGTACCCGAACGCTGGTCCGATCCGAAACCCGATATCAGAAACCCGAAACCCAAAGTCCGAATTCCGAATTTCTGCAGACAGTAACACAAACCAAAAAAAAAAAAATAGAGACAAACATGCTGTTTTTTGAAACAACCACCACCATGTTGTTCCAACAAAAAAAAACATACTTCAACATCCACACATTACAATCTTCAAACAAACAAAAGAAAGTAGTTTAACATTACATATTACATTCCAACAAATGTTCTAAATCCATAAATTAAGTTTTTAAAACCAACATACTTCAAGCATCCTTGAATCTACCCTCAAGGTTCAAGCAACAAACCTATACAAATACAAATAGAAAGTGTTAATCAATCCAACTAAGTTATTTGAATTAAATGGTAATTGGTAATAAAATTATTACTAAAGCAAATTATACCTACTAAATTACTCATCAACATCCTCATTGCAAGTTGCTATGTTTTGCTCATCATCCACTTTCAAAGAAATTCCTACATACAAAAAGTGTTATATAACAAACAAAATTAACATGTTTCAAAAAAAAAAAAAAGATAGTAAATTCAAATAGTTACCACTTTTTTCGTTCCGAAGCCAATTTTGAAGGCACATCAATGCTTCTAATGTATTAGATGCCAATCTACTCCGATGTGGGCTAACAACTCTTCCACTTGTGCTAAAAGCGGACTCCGATGCAACACTTGTAACCGGAATAGCTAGGATGTCCCTAGCAATTTTTTGTAGAGTTGGAAATTTAAGACCATTTGTCTTCCACCACCCTAAAATATCAAAGTTGGAACTCCTTGGCAACACTATTTCTTCCAAATAATGATCTAATTCCCATCCATTTGACTAGAAGTGCTACTTACAAACATGTCATAATCCAAAAGAGTGTCACTTGCATTCAACCCACTCAAAGAAGATGTCCCACCCACAACATTTTCATTTACTTGTCCCTTACTTTGGTACTCATTCAACAAATCGTACCAACTATTTCGAATTTTATCAATCTCAACGGAAGCCAAATCACCATAAATACGGGGGAAAAAAATACTCAAAAGCTTCAACTTAAATCTTGGATCCAAAACACATGCAATCCCTAGAAGCTCATGGCAAACACCCCAATATTTATTATACTTTTCAAGCATCCTTTTTGCCATTTCCGAGATATAGATTTCGGAATCATTAACCAAAGAGTTTAATGTCAATTTGATTTCACAAACTTTCAAAAAAAACTCATTAGCCGTAGGACAAGAAGTTGCGGAGAACATTACCGTCACATCATAAAACAATTTCAATCTCTCGGTAATTCTTTCCACTTTTCTCCAATCCTCCTCACTCGGTAAACAATTATATGATCTTTCTTTTTGTTTCAACCGTGGAAATACAACTTTGTATAACAAGACCGTTTTAAGCATAATATAAGTTGAATTCCATCTAGTGGGGCAATCAAGAGCCAATACCTTAGTCTCTTTAATTGATTGTTGACGGGCCGTATCCTCAAATTTTTGAATTCTAGCCCGAGAACCTATCCAAAACGAAACACTATCTCTTACCTTTTCAATCTCACTTTTAATGACTTCTAAACCGTCTTTCACAATCAAATTTAATATATGAGCACAACAACGCATGTGTAGAAGTTTTCCCCTCCTAAATAATGTGTTAGGATCTAATCTATCAACAATCTTCGGTAACATGGCATCATTTGAACTTGCATTGTCAACGGTGGCGGTTGACAATTTACTATCAAGATTTAAATCTATTAAAGCTTCAACAAGGTATTCCGTAAGGCAATCACTATTATGTGGGGGAGGAACATCAATAAACCTAGAGTAAAAATTTTTAAAAAAAATGTTATAGCAACAAATAAAACCAAGTAGACAAAATATATGAAACTAAATTACAACGTACCTTACTAGTCGATTTTGCAAAGTCCACTCCTTCCAAACCTCAGACCTTAAGCCCTTAGTAATGTCTGTAGAAGAACTCTCAATCTCAACCTCATTCAAAGAGGGGCAAGAACCAACGGGGGTCTTGCTTGCAACACTTTGAGAGGCACCACAATCTTTATTGATAGGTTCATTCTTGTCTTCTTCAGACATGTGAAAATCATCATCAATATCAATTGTATTCGCTAGGGCAATTTCTTTGGACATCTATCAAAATTCAACACATAGAAAATTAGTGAGAATTAAACATATTTCCAACTTTATTTGAAAATCGAAATCTTTATAATGCTTTCTCCTGAATCCAAAGAAAATCACTGACACCATTTTGAAGTTATCGACACCCAATTTAAAAGAAACCCAATCCTCAAACCCAAAAAGAAAGAAATGGAATTTCGGGTAAAACCAACCTAATCAAGCCACCACAAACAATTACACTTATGGAGTATAAAGGCGCCTAGACCCAAAAGGAAAGCAAAATATATTTTCCAGAAAACATAGCCTAATCCATGAACTGATAAAACAGTAGCATTGAAGAGCTACCAAAAACAAAATTTGCAACTGATAGCCCAGAAAGGAAGGTTTAAATAAAAGCAGAAATCTTCAACATAATTATGTATATCAAAAAAGAAATTGGTATATTCTTTCTCCAGAAAAAAATAAAATAAAATTACCCAATTTGGTCGCATAACTACAATCGTAAACCCACCACTTAATTATCAGTACAGAGAATAGAGGAATTTCCAAAAACTTTCCCTTTTCCAGCATTTTCTCAGTCACCAAACAGCTAGCAAGGCTCAACTAAACCCTAAATTATCACTAATCACAGTTGGGAAAAAAAGGAACTTTAAACACACAAACACAGTCACATTAAGCCCAGCAAAAAAACACACAATCGCAGTTGGGAAAAAAATATCAATCAATCATACCAATTCATACATTTGAGACATTAAGTCAGTAACTTACCTTGGTAGAGCAGGTGTGCTGGTGAGGGCGATGGAGAGTAGGCGACAGTGAGGAACGGAGACGACGGCGAGCTGGAACGGCGAAGACCGACGGCGAGCTGGAACGGCGACGACCGACGGAGATCTGGAACAGAGACGACCGACGGCGATCTGGAACGGCGAGCTGGAACGGCGGCGTGGCTAGCAAATCGGCATCGTGAATCGCCTTTTATGGAGTATCCCTAATCGTGAATCGCTTTGTGGAAGCTGAGCCCTAATTTTACAATATATAGGTAGGGGCAAATGGTAAATGATGAAACTAAGGGGGGTGGAAATAAAAAAATAGGAAACCCTAAAAAATTCGGGTCGGATCGGATCGGTGGTTCTGGCCGAACCCGATCCGAACCCGATCGGATTTTTGAAAATGCATATTGAACCCGAAATTTTCGGATCGGAACACCCTCGGAACGGATCGGGTTCAGACAAATTGCCATCCCTACTTGAGGGAATCTTAAAAAAAAAAAATGTCACAGTCTCTCTTTCTCAAATTCCAGCGCACTCCATCTCCCTCTCAAAATCCAGAGCTCTCTCTCCCTGTCTACGCCTCACCCCTACCTCTGACTCCCTCCACCCAATTTCCCTCAATTCCTCTATTAATTCTGACCAACCAACCCTCCTCCACTTACCTTGTGAGAACATTTTTTTGATTTTAATCTTTGCAACATGCAACCTCAATTAGAGATTATGTAATGAAGATTAAAGGAATATTGAAAGAACATGTTGTTTTTATGCACTTTAAACAGGTAGATATTAGTTCACAAGAGATCGACTATCTTGGCAAAGTAGGTCGACTATCTTGAGGTGCAGTGTGTGTATGTTGAGTTATGCAGCGGAATAAAAATGAAATAAATAGAAAAAATAAATGAGTAAATGATAAGTGATATGTGTGTGAATAAGTGTAAGTAAATGAGACACAAACACAACGATGTAACGTGGTTCAGAGTATTGCAACTCTCCTACATCCACGCTTCACTATCCTCAACAGTGAAGAAGCAATCCACTATAATACTTCGTCAAGAAATTACAATCAATTGCAAGAAAATTCCCTCAGAATTTTCTAGACTTATTAGCCTCACTAATTAAGCTTTGTACTTGTTGCAAAGTACAGAAAAAGAAAAAAAGAAAAAGTTTCACAAATGTGAGGGTTTGGTGATCTCTAGGATGGCTCTTATGTAGCTATATGAGATCTATGTTTTGCATATATATTTTAGCACAGATTTATAAATATCAAGTGTGCTTTTACAATTGAGTTTGCTTAGAAGCTTTAATCAAGTTGTATGAAATATTTCCAAGACAGAGATATTGAGTTTAGCCAAGTAGAGCTCCTTTTATAGGTCTTCAGTATGTATCCGTTTGAGTTCCAACGGTCTTGAACTTCTTGGAAATGCATATGTCAGTCATTAATCTTTGACTGGAATAAATTTTGTGAACAGTGTTATGTCAGGTTTGACTTTGACTGGGAGATGAGTTGGCAAGGAGTAAGGTCCGCTATCTTTGAAGGTCTGTTATCTCGACTAGAGAAGATAGTGGACCTGGGATGGCTTGATGAATTCGAGTATACTTCTTTGATAATCCATATTAAGTTCTTAATTATTTGTCAAAACTCTTAGTTAAGAAACTAGGGTTCTAACAATTTCCCCCTTTTTGGGAAATAATTAAGAATAGAAGTAAATCAAAATCTGTAAAGAGAACTTAAAACATAACACTATTAGATCACAAGAGAAATGAAAAGGTTTTAAGTTTACATCCAAAAAAAATAAAACATTGTTTAAAGAATAACAAAAAGTTTTGAGATGAAAGACTTTGTGAAATAGGGCTTCAATACTGTCATCACTATGGTAGTCTGGTTCAGGTTGTGCTTCTCCAAGATCAACTGCAGTTAGATGTCTCTCTCTTTCAAGATTCAGCAGTTGGAGTTGCTTTTTGTTGTGCCTGAAGTAATACTGCTTGTTGTTCCAAGTGAGACTCATCCTATCATCATACTGAATGCCATGGTTGATCAGTTGGCTCTTCTTTAGTAAAGGCTCCTTCTTTCCCAAATTTCTTGAAACTGAAGGGGCAGGACCAAGTAGGAGGTGTCTTGTTGAAGATAGTCCTCTTGATGGTGGTTGATCTTGGGTGAAGATTTCTTGAGGCTGAGTGAACTCTCTGAAATTTCTTCGATGAGTACTGGCTTCAGTCTGATCAATTACCCTGCCAGCAAGAGTTTCTTGAACCAACTTTGTTAAATCTTGTCTTAGTCCCTTCATTTGAGCTCTCACATAATTCCCAGCTGCATTGATGTCTCGTGAGTTGCAGCAGGAAATGTGGATGAATATGCAAGCACAATTGGATCAGGAATGAGAGGGCAGGAGTATTGATGGAAGGGCTCTTGAATTGAAGGTTCATTAGGGAAGATAGTGGAGCTGGGAAGAATTCCACTAAATAACCTTTTGATAGCACAGAAACCAAACAACTTTTCACAAACTAGCTTCCAATATATCACTTTGATAAGGTCAATGCATTTGGTCAGAACTACTCCAGATTGCATATGGAGGACCTTCATTGAGCTTGGGAAACAACCATTGGGAGAAGAATTTTTCCCATTGAACCATTTTGCCTTCATTAAGGCTTAAGGGAACAAGAGGGGTCTCATGGATGTAGAATTGGTTCAAAGCTAGTCTGTATGTCTTCCACTCATTGTGCACAAAGAATATTCTCCCAGCAAGCTCTCTTGCAGTCATTTTCAGCTGGGCTTTTGAGTAGGTCCAATACTGACTGGAGATAGCTGAGCTAAGGATTTCTTGGGGAAATTCAAGATTATCAAATGAAAGACCAAGAGGGAGAATTGAAGGAATAGAGAAATCAACTGGATGAGAGATGAACCAAGGGGGAGGTGAATAGTACAGGTGAGTCAATTTGGTTGAAAAGAAGGGGTCAGTTGAAGGATTATATGGACCAGGAGTGATGATTTCAAAAGAGGAATTTGTATGAGTGTGAGGATCATCAATTCTGGAAGAGTGAGAGGAGGAGGAAGAATGACCAGTAGGGGGAGCTTTGTCAAGACCAAGTCTCTTCCATGTAACATCAAAACCATATTTTTCTTCAAGTTCATGGAACTTGGCAATTTTACCCATATCAGACAGAGCAAAATAAGCTTCTTTATCAAATGGGTTGTCCTCAACTAAGATGGATTTTCCCATTTCAGATGTGGCAGGAAGGGAGGGAGAATGTTGAACAGGCCTCTCAATTGTTAATTGGGTGGAAGGAATAGATCTGGGAGGGATGGGAAGAGATTAAGCAAGGTCAACTGTCATGGACCTGGTTTCCCCAAGGTCTACTGTCTGTTCATGAATGATTTCAATAAAGTCATTCCCCCATTTCTCTTTCAACTCAATACTCCAAAAATATCATTTCCCCTATCTGTTTCAACAGATACATCCTAAAATTGTGATAAGAGACCAGGAGTTGGCATAAATAAGGAAGATAAAGGACCTGATGATATAGGAATTTGAGCTGGGGGAGAGGAGGCCTTTTTGCTTTAAGACTCAGTTAGAGTTTTAAGGGCTTCAACAGCTTCTTGGGCTCCTGAACTGAGGGTTTCAGTAGATGAACTATGATGTGCAGGATCAAAGTCAAAGGGTTCAGGTGGTGAATGAGAAGGAGATTGAGAATGGGGTGGTGATTCTTCTTTAGGGATAATCACTTTTCTTCTCTTACTTAGAGGTCTGACTGAGACTAGGGGAACCTCATCTAATTCAATGGGTTCATTGTCCTTTTGTAGTCTCTTGGACTTTCTGGAGGGTTGGGGTTTGGATTTTTCTGGAATGGGTGAGGGTGAGTGTTTAGGTTTGGCTTTGGATCTTTTGTACACAAAGGAAATTTTTTATGAGTGAGAGGGTTTTTGAATGGTGCTTGGACCAGGAGTAGAGGGTGGTGGAGCCTCAATAAGCAAGGGAGGAATGATTTTGGCTAAAGGTTCATGCACAGTAGGGTCATCATCTAGGTCCACTATCTTGGGTCCTTTGTCTCTCTTACCCTTTCCCTTAAATCTTAGGGTCATTTCAGCTAGGGTTTCTCTTTCAATATCACTGCCAGAGATTGATGAGACATGGGAAGGTGTATTTTCATCTTGATGGTCAGGATCTGGTTGATCTTCAATAGGTTTTGTACCCTGCCCTGTTGTTTGTATGAGAAGGTATGAATGCTAAATACCCTATATCTGTGATGGGTTGCTTGCCTATCATAGGGGGCAGGTACTCTAACTCTCATTGTTCTCCCAATTTGAAGTAAAAATCCACTCATGAACCTAAATAATCCTGGATTTGTTGAGGATTTGGTTTTGATTTTAAGGGGATAATGGCCAGACCTAAGTCTAAAATTAGACAACAACACAAATCTCCAATTTGTAGTTTGAACTATATGCAATAGACACAATAATTGTTTCCACTCACTGGGGCTCATGACATGGTGAGATGAGGTCTTTCCACATAAACCTTTCATAACTACATCAGCTAGAGTAGAAAATTGGGGGGATAGGAACTTTTTATAGACAGGTTTATCAGTATGGT
The DNA here is from genome assembly GCA_026119855.1 of Campanula takesimana. Lineage (NCBI taxonomy): Eukaryota > Viridiplantae > Streptophyta > Magnoliopsida > Asterales > Campanulaceae > Campanula > Campanula takesimana. Next base: position 1,423,164 of record JAOWBW010000240.1, read on the forward strand.
AAGTAGGCCATCCCTCTATATTAGCAGTTTGAGATGAGTAATTGATGTTGGAATCCCAAATGTTTGTTATCATTTAAGGTTCATTCACAGTGCCATAAGTGGCAACAACATCACTAGGGGATATAGTGTAGGAGGTACCTTGGAGAGTAAACTGGATGTTGTATTGCTCTATCCAAACTCCATTATCATAGATGTGGGAGCAGAGCAGAGGAAGAATTGGATGCTTGGCCTCCATGAATGTCTTCAGTTTAGCATGTTTGAGAAGCTCTCCAATCCATCCACCAGCTGGATTATGGTAAAAGGATTTTTTAATGTGATAGCCATGGCCGGATGTGGAATTCATTTTTCTAGTGTTTGAAAGGAAGAAACAAATGATATAACGGTAACTTTTGTTTGAAAGGAGAAGAAGGATTTTATAAGGATGATTGGTTAAGTGAAACGGTGGCTTTTAAAAGGTTGAGGGACAATGGTAGAAAGGTGAAAAGACATGCCTTTTAAAGGGAATTTATAAGCGATGTGGACAAGTAGGTGACTCATCAAAAATGTAACTGTAGAAACAGTAACTTATCTTCTTTTTGTATTTACGCAAAGGACTTAGCGTGAACTGAGCAAACATTCTTTATTCCCTTAATAAATATTGACATGGTTAAGTCCAATATTCACCCATAATTCAGATAGTCATGTGGAATGATTAATTATCATATCAAATCAACCTTACTAGAATGCATCTTTTGAGGTCTGCTATCATCATTGCATCTTCAATATACATTCTCGAGATGATTTAAATGATGTGAAATTTCTCTATATAAGAAACCTTGTTGGTGAATTATACATCACAACAACAAATATTCAGATAAAGATAGTTCATAGTAAGATAGTAGACCTTGCTCCTTCATATTTTCTCATAAAAGAATGGGTAGACTCAAAAATATTTTTAGCCCAAGCAAGATGTTTGATCTTGTGAAGAAGTTAAAGTTTAAAGAGATGGAGGAGGAGAAGGTAGATGAGAGATTTTTGAGAGAGTTTAGGGAGCATCAGTCACAAGAGGCTTTGGTTAGTGAGAAAGAGGTAGACTAACTTCTTTCAAGTGATCCAATGAAGAAGGTAGAGTTGATGGAACGATCAATAAAGAAAGAGATGTGGCTCCATGCCAGAGATGAGTTTATCAAGGAAGAAAGAAAGAAACTGAAGAGAGGAGAGGAAGAAGAGAAGTGGTTTGACATAGGCAAAGGAAAAGCCAAAATGTCAGATGTTGAGGAAGACAAAGGACCTCATAGGTCTTTGTTTCAACTCTTACAGTTGGAGAAGAAGGAAGATGTAGTGATAGGTAAAAAAGGGAGAGAGATGAGAAGGACAGGGGGATAATTATGATGGCAGTTCTTACACTAAGAACAGTTCATTCTCCCTAATTTCAACTAAATATTTTGCTTGTTGTAGTCCCTTCAGATCGAGGGAGAAGGAAGAGGGAAGCTTCAGGTCTGATGAGGCTTATGTTTTTAGTGAGAGCCATTATTCTTCTGGCACTTTCAGCTTCTCATCACCTCTAGATAGTTTGCCTAAACCTCAGGAAATAAGGAATTGGTGGCCTAGGACAGTGTGGCCTTCATCAAATCAGTCTGCCCATGGAGTTGAGTCATGGAGATGGGATAGTAGACTCATGTTAGAGAGAACTGATGAGTCTGGTCAGCCATTTGTTAGGACCTCATATGGAGGAAAGAAAGAGGAGGTGGAGACCTCAGCAGAGTATTCATTTGTTGTTGGAGAATGGAAGTCAGAAGAGCAGTTTTGAGAAAGGGAAGATAGTGGACCTTGTGGAAAGCTCGGCTATCTTGGTTAGGGAAGGAGCAGCTGACACATTTTAGCTCAATTTTTGTTTGTAGGAGTAGGGTAGCCTTTATGGCACCTTTTTGTTGTTTTTACTCATTTCTTTGTACTGTACTCCACTATGCTTAATGAAATTTCCCTTTTTATTTACTTGGCATATTCAAAATCCCCATATTTGCTCTCAAATAGCCAAATCTTTGTTCATCCAGTGCTTTTGTGAGAATGTCAGCCAGTTGATTCTCAGTGCACACATGAGAAAGGCATATATCACCTTTTTCAACATGATCCCTTATGAAATGGTGCCTAAGTTCAATGTGCTTTGTTTTAGAATGCTGAACTGGATTCTCAGTCATTGCTATTGCACTAGTGTTATCACAGAAAATAGGAATATGATCTTGAAAAATTCAAAAGTCTTTGAGTTGATTTCTGAGAAAAGGACTTGTGAGAAACAAAGTCCAGCAGCAACATATTCTGCTTCTGCAGTTGATGTAGCAACTGAAGTTTGCTTTTTGCTGCACCAACTTACAATTCTTGAGCCCAGAAACTGACAACTACCACTAGTGGATTTCCTATCCAAGTTGCATCCATCATAGTCTGAATCAGTATATCCAATGAGAGATAAAGGGGATTCTTTAGGATACCAAATCCCAAAATCAGGAGTCTCTTTAAGATATCTTAAAATCCTTTTAACTGCTGATAAATGTGATTCTTTAGGATCTGCTTGAAATCTTGCACATAAGAAAACACTGAACATGATGTCAGGTCTTGAAGCAGTGACATAGAGTAGAGATCCAATAAAACTTCTATACAAAGTTTGATTCACACTTTAGCCTTCAGGATCTGCATGTAATTTTGCAGTTGTTGATAGAGGAGTTTTGGCTGTGGATACATTCTGCATATCAAATTTCTTCAACATATCTCTAGTATATTTCCCTTGATTTATGAAAATTCCATTGGGCAATTGTTTGACTTGCAGTCCCAAAAAGAAAGTGAGCTCTCCTATCATGCTCATTTCAAATTTCTCTTGCATAATTGATCCAAATTCCTTGCATAGTTCATCATTAGTTGAAATAAATATAATATCATCCACATAAATTTGAATGAGTAGAATATCTTGGTTAGATTGTTTGATGAACAAGGTCTTATCAATTTTCCCTTTTGTAAATCCCTTTTCAAGTAGAAAGTTGGACAGAGTCTCATACCAAGCTCTAGGGGCTTGTTTGAGTCCATACAAGGCTTATCCAGTTTATAGACATGATCTGGAAATTTAGGGGAGTCAAACCCAGGAGGTTGTGCCATAAATACTTTTTCATGAAGTATTCCATTCAGGAAGGCACTCTTAACATCCATCTGATATACAGTCATATTCTTGGATGAAGAGTAGGCAAGAAACAGCCTAATTGCTTCAAGTCTAGCAACTGGAGCATAGGTCTCATCATAGTCAATACCTTCTTCTTGTCTATAGCCTTGAGCTACCAATTTTGCTTTATTCCTTATGACTGTACCATTTTCATTCATCTTGTTTCTGAACACCCATCTAGTCCCAATTATAGTTTGATTTTTAGGTTTAGGAACAAGTTTCCAAACTTTGTTCCTTTCAAACTGTTCAAGCTCTTCCTCCATTGCTTCTATCCAATCTGCTTCAAGTAGAGCTTCATTGATCTTTTTTGGCTCTATCTGAGATATGAAGGCACTATACAAGGCTTCATCTTCAATGTTTGATCTTGTTTGAACTCTACTGACAATATCACCAATTACTAATAACTTAGGGTGATTATTGTTGTAGTTTCTAGCAATAGGAAGATCAATGTATATGCTGGAAATAGGAATGGATCTAGGTGGATTAGGATTTGATGGTTCTTGAGTGGATGTGCTAGGTTCACAATTTATCCCAGTTCTGTTTTCAGTGATAGGTCTATCATCAGTAGTAGGTCTACTATCATTGGTAGGTCTACTATCATCAGTAGGACTATTATCAGGAATGAGAATAGGGTTAGTGAGAGTAGTTCCATGCTTAGTAAATGGTGGTAAAGGTTGATTGTCATTGATTTTGAGATTGCTGAAGGGTGGAAATGGTTCAGGAGAGATTTTGGGTAGATTATAAGGAAGATAGTCGAGTTTGTCATTTTTGGAATTTTGGGAGATAATGGGTGAAGGTTCAGGCAGGGAATCAACATTTCCAAGAGTTTCATCAAATTCATCAATCTTCAAATCTCAGGCACTGGGAGATTCATCAAAATCCACATGAATGGACTCTTCAACCACCATTCTTCTTCTATTATACACTCTATATGCCTTGCTAGTTGCAGAGTAGCCAAGGAATATGCCTTCATCACTTTTAGACTCAAATTTGTCCAAATGATTCTTCCCATTATTGTGAATGTAACATTTACTTCCAAAAGCATGAAAGTAAGAAATAGTTGGAGTTCTTTCATTCCACAATTCATAGGGAGTCTTTAAGTGAAATTTGTTAATCAAGGTCTTGTTCTGAACATAGACTGCAGTTATAACAGCTTCTCCCCAAAAATACTTAGGAACGTTATTTTCAGAAAACATGGTCCTAGCAGCTTCACATATTGTTCTGTTCTTTCTTTCAGCCACTCCATTTTGTTGAGGAATTCTAGGAGCTGAAAAGTTGTGACTAATACCATGCTGATTGCAAAAATATTCAACTCCAGTATTCTCAAATTCAGTACCATGATCTGACCTTATTCTGAACACTTTAATGCTTTTGACGTTTTGCACTTGGTTTATCAATTTGACTAGTTGACCAAGAGTTTCTGATTTGGATTCCAAGAGAATGATCCAAGAAAATCTTGTATAGTCATCAACTATCACTAGAGAATACCTTTTTCCTCTAAGGCTTGTAGTTCTGATTGGTCCAAATAAATCCATATGAATAAGTTCAAGTGGCCTTTTTATATCTGATCTGTTCTTGGCTTTAAAGGAGGTCCTTTGTTGCTTTCCACACTGACAAGCATTGCACAATTTATCTTTTTTGAAGGATATTTTTGGAAGTCCTTTTACAAGTTTAGAAGAAGCAAGTTTGGCTATGCTTTTGAGATTTAAATGAGCTAATCTCTTATGCCAAAGACATGCCAAATTAGACTGATTATAAGACAGTAGACACATGGCATTAGAAGAGTTAGTCACTTCAAGGGATACGTAGTACACATTTCCTTTTCTGAATCCAGTAAGAATGATTTCATCATTGGAATTCTTCACTTGACACAGGTTATGGGAGCACACAACATGAAATCCTTTGTCACAGATCTGACTGGTGCTAATCAAGTTGTGCTTGAGACCTTCCACATAGAAGACATTTGACAAGATAATGCTTTTTGTGATCAAATCTCCATGTCCTTTGACTCTGGCTTGAGAGTTGTCTCCAAAAAACAACATTAGGGCCATCTTTTGGAATGAAGTTCTGAAGCCATTTTTTGTTGAAGGTCATGTGCCTGCTGCAGCCACTATCTAGGTACCAGATTCATATATTAAAATCCTCTCTTAGTTCTTCTGCAGATGCAAGAGCTTCAAGTTCCTCTTCATTTTTTGAGTCATCTTCATCATTTACCATGAGACATATCATGACTTCCATCTCATTATCTGAGTCTGAGGAGTCACTTTCATCATCACTGAATTTTGACAGGTCTGCTATCATGACATATTCCTTCTTTTCAACTTGTTTGACTTTGGCACAGTTGAAGCAATTACACCTAGAACTGTGTATAATATCTTTAGAATATGATAGCTTCTTCTGGGTTGAAAAGTTTCTTGATTTCTTTGGTTCAAGGCACTCTTAAGAGTAGTGACCTAATTTTTCACTGTTATAGCATGTGACATCTTTCTTCTCAGTTTGGACTTGGTTAGAAGTAGATGTTGTATTTATTTTGTCAAACATTCTTTTTTTATGTTTCATAGCATTTTTAACAGCTATGGTAATCAGGTTGGGAATGTCTTCTTGATTCAAAGGTTTGACTTCTAGTTTTTGGGACAGGTTAACTTTCTGAATAGCATTACAGATTAGGGAGTCAATGTCCTGTTGTGAGTAAGCTTTAGGATCTTCTTGTGCAGCAAGAGCTATGGTGTGAGCATTGGCTAAGGATGATGCAATGGTGGGAAGTTTGATAGTCCCTTCAAGTTCATATGTTTCCAATTTTCCAAAGTATTGTTCAATAGTCATTGTTGGCCATTCAATACCTTCTCTTATGGGTAAAGCAACTTTTTCATATTCTTGAGGGAGGCTTGAAAATATTTTCAGACATAGGTCTTGTTGATCTAATTTCTTGCCATGATCTGACACTAGTCTAAGTAGATCTTCAAATCTGTCTTTGGCAGCACTAACTCTTTCACCAGTAGCAAATTTGAAATTGTCAAGTTGCCTTAATAGGTTATATAGATTTTGTGCTCTGACACTTGTGTGCTCAGTAAACTTGGTTTTGATTAAATCCCAGGCTTCTTTAGCAGTTTCAACTTTCCCAATTTCCTGGGCCAAAGAGTCATTAACATTTTTTTGTAAAATGTTTTTGACCTTTTGATTAGCTGTCACTAAGTGTCTTTCAGTTTCAGTCCAAAGGTCTGGGGTTTTGTATTTGTCCTCTCCTCCATTTGTGTCAGGTTGAGTGGGTATTCTGACTTCTTCATGAAGTACAAACCAGTTCCAAACACTGTTTGAATCAAGGTAAGTCTTGATCTTGGAAGAGAATATTTCAAAAGATCCACAGTCATCAACATGTGGAATATCTTTCTCATTGTTTCTTCTGGGTTGAGGCATGATGTTGGTGCTTCTGGGTCCTTCACAAGATGTTAAGCTTGAAGACACTTAAGTCTTTTAGAAACCAGCTCTGGTACCAATTGAAAGAACCTGTTGTTTTTATTCACTTTAAACAGGTAGATATTAGTTCACAAGAGGTCGACTATCTTGGCAGAGTAGGTCGACTATCTTGAAGTGCAATGTGTGTATGTTGAGTTATGCAGCGGAATAAAAATGAAATAAATAGAAGAAATAAATGAGTAAATGACAGGTGATATGTGTGTGAATAAGTGTAAGTAAATGAGACACAAACACAACGATGTAACGTGGTTCAGAGTATTGCAACTCTCCTACATCCACGCTTCATGTCCTCAACAGTGAAGAAGCAATCCACTATAATACTTCATCAAGAAATTACAATCAATTGCAAGAAAATTCCCTCAGAATTTTCTATCCTAATTAGCCTCACTAATTAAGCTTTGTATTTGTTGCAAAGTACAGAAAAAGAAAAAATAAAAAGTTTCACAAATGTGAGGGTTTGGTGATATCTAGGATGGCTCTTATGTAGCTATGTGAGATCTATGTTTTGCTTATCTATTTTAGCACAGATTTATAAATATTAAGTGTGCTTTTACAATTGAGTTTGCTTAGAAGCTTTAATCAAGTTGTATGAAATATTTCCAAGATAGAGATATTGAGTTTAGCCAAGTAGAGCTCCTTTTATAGGTCTTCAGTATGTATCCGTTTGGGTTCCAACGGTCTTGAACTTCTTGGAAATGCATATGTTAGTCATTAATCTTTGACTGGAATAAAGTTTGTGAACAGTGTTATGTCAGGTTTGACTTTGACTGAGAGATGAGTTGGCAAGGAGTAAGGTCTACTATCTTTGAAGGTCTGTTATCTCGACTAGAGAAGATAGTGGACCTGGGATGGCTTGATGAATTCCAGTATACTTCTTTGATAATTCATATTAAGTTCTTAATTATTTGTAAAAAATCTTAGTTAAGAAACTAGGGTTCTGTGAATACGTGTGTTTGAATTTGGGATATTCATAGCAACATTTAAAATATATGAGAGTCACCACGCCGTTTTATTTATAGCCAAAACATTGAGAAAAAGCATGTTAATGGGTTCGGGGGTCAAATTACAACAAGAGAAGAATATTTACGTTATCACTCCTATTTCCCGAATTGATTGGTCTTTCTATCATGATGCGGTGTATGTAGTGTGTTAGTGATTGAGACCGGATCCGAAGATTGCCTACGTTCCTCTCAAGGTGAGAAGCTCAGGTCAGCGTAGTTCGAGAAGAATTTAGAATAGGCAGAAGAATCGGGATCATGCATAATGAGGGGGGAATTACCTAAAGATTAGGGTTTAGAAGTAGTTCCTAGATCATCATCGGGTTGATGACCCTAGATCATCATCGGCTATGAAATAACATGTAATTATGAAGATCGCCACCTTAAATATGACATAAATAAGGTTTTAATCTAGAATATGATGAATATGCGAAGAACATATTATGAACATATGAATATCATGAAGAAAATATGAATAAAGATGTTAGGAACATGAATATTATGAAGAACACATGAATAAACATATTAAGAATATGAATATTATGGATCTAAATTAATAATATGGCAAGAACATGAAGAAAAAGTTAGAAAACGTACCTTTGTTGGCAAGAAATAACCTTGGATCTTCTTGGGATTCTTGAGAGTGTTTTTGGAGGCTTGAATGACTTGATTTGGGAGCAAAATCGTCACTTGTGAGCTCTAAAATTCCCCCCTTAAACCAATAGGCTGAGATTGGTTTATATAGTAAACAAAGGGGGAGATCCAACGGCTGAGATCTGAAGGAGCGAGGTTGGCCGCGTGGCCAAGATGGCTAGGTACGAAAGTGGCCGCGTGGCCATCGTTGCGCGCTGACGTGAAATTCAAACTAGGGTTTTACTGTTCATACAAGGCAACCCTAAATGTCCATATTTAATGTTTTCTAGAACATTGAGCTATTTTTGGGAATCCGGGACAAGTCTTTGTAAGGTTTTTTAATTACTATAAAGTCCTCGTAATTTGGGAAAACCCTAATAAACTCATTTTCAGGATCGGGTACTAACAGTAGCCCCTCGGCGACGCTTCTTGCAAGGCAAGGTGGGGTCGACGATAAAAATAGGAACCGTTCTGAAACATGAGTTTCAAAACAGATGAAAGGTAAGCGAACGGCTGAACCTTGGCAGGCGACCTACGTATCCGCAGGGGAATCAAGCCAAACGTAGTTCAAATCTGAATTGAGAATGATTATCCTCAGATGGGGAGAAATCTGATCTGCGGGAAAATTCATCCATCGGGGAAAATGCAACTGCTGGGGATGAGAGATGACCACGTTGGTCGGGTGGCTGAACCTTTTCAGGCTTCCTACGTATCCTCGGAGGAATCAAGCCGGTCGTAGTTCGGATGTACTGGGGAAAGAAGGAAGAAAGAAACGAGACATCAGACTCCTGCTGGGGATAACAATCCTACGGACACTATCCTGTATGAAGACTGAACATTCGTAAGGGAAATGAGACATCAGGCTTCTGCTGGGGATAACAATCCCACGGATACTATCATGTATGAAGACTGAACATTCGTAAGGGAAACGGGGTGAGACATAAAGACTTCAGCGTCTAAATGGCCTCAAGGTGGAAATGGTAATTGCCAGGGTAAACGCAATCAGAAACGGACGGGTTCCTGCCGATCGCGCTAAAATAATAGATGCTGGATCTCTCGCAATTAGAGACGAACGGGCCTCTGCCAATTACGATCGATCTAGGAGGCGCATGACATAGAGGCGGACGGGTCTCTACAATCATACGAATCCTAAGAAAATATTAGGGAAAGAAGGTAGGTGTGATAATGGTGCAAGACATAAAGACTACGGCGTCTAAATAATCTCAAGATGGGCTAAAATAATAAATGCTGGAACTCTCGCAATTAGAGACGGACGGGTCTCTGCCAATCACGATCGAACTAACAAATATTGGGGAAAGAAGGTAAGGGTGACAATGGTGCGAGACATATAGACGGCGGGGTCTAAATAATCCCAAGATGGTAAAATGGTAATAGCCGGAGCTTATGCGATATAAAGATAGACGGGCCTCTGTCAATCGCAATTTATAAAATAACAAGTGCTGGATATTACGCAATATAGAGGTAGACGGGCCTCTGCAAATTGCAACAGAACGTACGCGAAGTAGAGACAACTCTCGGTCATCGCGATAATATAACAAAGCAATAACAAACGTACTCGGTCATCACGATAGTTTTTATAGAGATACACAATTAGTCACCACGATAGTTTTTAGATGAAACAGTCGTGCAGTAGGGATAACTCCGGTCACCACGATAGTTTTTAAAGAGATGAAACATTCGTGCAGTAGGGATAACTCCCGGTCACCACGATAGTTTTTAAAGAGATGAAACATTCGTGCAGTAGGGATAACTCCCGGTCACCACGATAGTTTTTAAAGAGATGAAACATTCGTGCAGTAGGGATAACTCCCGGTCACCACGATAGTTTTTAAAGAGATGAAACATTCGTGCAGTAGGGATAACTCCCGGTCACCACGATAGTTTTTAAAGGGGTGAAACATTCGTGCAGTAGGGATAACTCCCGGTCACCACGATAGTTTTTAAAGAGATGAAACATTCGTGCAGTAGGGATAACTCCCGGTCACCACGATAGTTTTTAAAGAGGTGAAACATTCGTGCAGTAGGGATAACTCCCGGTCACCACGATAGTTTTTAAAGGGGTGAAACATTCGTGCAGTAGGGATAACTCCCGGTCACCACGATAGTTTTTAAAGGGATGAAACATTCGTGCAGTAGGGATAACTCCCGGTCACCACGATAGTTTTTAAAGGGGTGAAACATTCGTGCAGTAGGGATAACTCCCGGTCACCACGATAGTTTTTAAAGAGATGAAACATTCGTGCAGTAGGGATAACTCCCGGTCACCACGATAGTTTTTAAAGAGATGAAATATTCGTGCAGTAGGGATAACTCCCGGTCACCACGATAGTTTTTAAAGAGATGAAACATTCGTGTAGTAGGGATAACTCCCGGTCACCACGATAGTTTTTAAACAAAGGATAATTTAGAGATTTTTTTAGGCTTTTTAAAACCAAATGATGTTCTAAAGGACAATAGACCCTTGCAGAGTCATAAAGCTGGCGAACTTATCTTGAGTCGCGAAGATGACGGATTGTTATGAAGTTGCAAAAGGGATGAACTCTCATGGAGTCACAAAGGTGATAGACTCTTGGGGAGTCACAAAGGTGAGGGACTCTCGGGGAGTCTCTAATATCTTGTGAGCAAGGATAATCATGGAGAGCATAGTGTTTGGGCTCCACTTGTCTTAAATTAGGAGGGAATGTATAAGACGAGGCTACAAGCCAAGGCATTAGGTAAGGAACCTTTTGGTTGGTTGCTTAGGGTAGGACCTAAGGCTTTTGAGGAATGAGAACCTAAAGATTAGGGTTTAGAAGTGTTCAGGAAAACTGGCGTTAAGGACCGCAAATTTGGGACTAGGGTTTTAGAAATATCCTAGGCTTCGAGGCTAGGGCTTAGAGTTGTGGTAGGCTCAGAGGTTGCAAAGGCATTGGCTTTTAGACATAAGTCTAGGAGTTAAAAAGGTTGTGACTTCCTAGGCTTGAGACTAGGGACCACTGGAAAGAGGGATTGATTTTGTGGAGGGTTTACTAAGCTTGATGTTAGGGTTCACCATTTTCTGGGATTGGTGACTATGGCTTGGAAATGTTCGTGGTAACCTAGGCTTTAGGCTAGGTTTTAAGGTTAAGGATTGTAAGCTCCCTATACTTTGAGACTAAGGTGAAGGAATTTCCTAGGTCTAGGACTAGGGTTTGAAGGGAATGCTGGATCCTAAGCTCATCGCTAGGGTTGAGTGAGGATATGGTGTCCTAGGCCCGCGGCTACAGTTTAGAAAGAGTGCGACTACCTAGGCTCGAGGCTAGGGTTTAGAGCGAATGCGACTACCTAGGCTTGAGGCTAAGGTTTGGAGATAATGGGACTACCTTGGCTCAAGGCTAGGGTTTAGAGTGAATACGGCTTCTTAGGCTTGAGGCTAGGGTTTGGAGAGAATGCGACTACCTAGGCTCAAGGCTAGGGTTTGGAGAGATTGCTGAATCCTAAGCTCGACACTAGGACATCATATCCTAGGCGTAAGACTAGGGTTCAATAAGATGGGGGATTGAGATTGTAAATTTTCTAGGTTTCGAGACTAGGGTTTCAGGAGTTTTGGAAAGGATGTTGCATACGGGGCTTTGGAAATTCCCTAGAACTTGGGGCTAGGGTTAAAGAGGATGCTGTGGTTTCCTAGGCTTAAGGCTAGGGTTTAGAGCGAATGTAACTACCTAGGCTTGAGGCTAGGGTTTGGAGCGAATGTAACTACCTAGCCTTGAGGCTACGGTTTGGAAGGAATGTGACTACCTAGGCTTGAGGCTAGGGTTTGGAAGGAATGGGACTACCTAGGCTTGAGGCTAGGGTTTGGAGGGAATGTGACTACCTAGGCTTGAGGCTAGGGTTTGGAAGGAATGCGACTACCTAGGCTTGAGGCTAGGGTTTGGAGGGAATGTCGACTACCTAGGCTTGAGGCTACCATTTGGAAGGAATGTAACTACCTAGGCTTGAGGCTAGGGTTTGGAGGGAATATGACTACCTAGGATCAAGGCTAGGGTTTAGGAAGGATGGTGCGGCTACCTAGGCTTGAGGCCAGGGTTTAGAGAGAATGATGACTACCTAGGCTTGAGGCTAGGGTTTGGAGACCGGAAGTTTGAAGGTTGGTCTTGGTTTAGACTAAGCAAGTCTGAGGTCCATGAGTGTTATAGTTTGGGGCAGGTGAGCGTGATACCTCAAGGATGGGTAGGCTTGATAGGTTAGACCTAGGCTTAAGTAAACTATACCAAAGTATAAGGGTTTATCTAGGGTAAGATTTAGACAAGTGCCAAGGAGACCGGGACCTAATGGACTGGTAGGTGCGAGATCAAGGAGATCGAAGGCTAGGCAGGGTAGCGTTGGGACATGAGGTTTTGAAGCGGATAAGTCTTTTGTCCTAAAAGGGTCGCGCTATGGATCAAGACCAGGCAGGTTTGAGGTCGGTCCAAAGAGCGATGGATTGGGATTGGATAATCCTAGTACCTAATGGGTTAAGGGTTTAAAGCGGACATGTCGGGTTTAGGCCCTAAGGTGTGCTAGGTGTGAGCTATGTGCGAGAAATGGATCTGGATATATGACCATGTTGGCGCTTTAGGTAAAGGGATTGAGTGTTCAAGACTTTGCTCGAGTACAATAGGTACCTAAGTTGGATTGGGTATGCTTAGGTCCTAAGTTTGTCTCGGAGGTCATTGCTCATGACCAAGCTTGTTCGGCGATTGCGAAGGTGGGTTTGGTATGGGACCAAAGTCGTTAAGCGCACGAGTCTTGACTGGACGGGTTTTGATATCTTTATGGCATATCACGGTACGTGGGAGGTCCTATGCGTTCGAGCATGTATGAGGTTTGGACTCGTGGGGGAGAAAGGTTTGAGATCCAAAGAGTTTAAGGAGAGGATCGCGCAGGTGGTGAGGTTTGGTCTCGGCTTGGATTAAGTAGGTTAGAGTCCTTAAGGGGTTGAAGGTCAGACTAGGAAGTTTTTTGAGGCTAATGGGTGACACTAGGTTGGTACTTGGTAGGTTTAAGAGTGGTAGGGTCATGACTTGGACATGACGGGAGTCGGGAGACGTAGATGTGTCGCTTTTAGTCGGACCAAGTAGGCTTGGGAATTAAAGAGTCCAAAGGGTGGAGATGTAAGGTGAGAGACCTAAAGGGTAGAAAGTCTTATGACCTAAAGGTTTAGGGGTTGAGGCCTAAGGTATGGATCAGACATATTATGGACTTCAAGGATAAGTTTGGTAGACTCGAATGGTCTTGGGATCCAAGGGATCGCTCAACAGGTTAGACTGGGTAGACCTAAGAGGTTGGACCTAAGAGGATAAGGGAGACATAGTCTGGACAAGGTAAGGATGAATATATATTGGTAGGTTTGGGATCTAAGAGATCGGGTAGACTCGAGACCGGTAGGTTCAGGACCTAATGGGTCATTCTAAGAATTTGGATTCGGTAGACTGGTTTAAGGCTTGAGGTTTTGGATAAGACTGGTTTGAAGCTTTAGGAGTCCCGCTACTAACTTGTGGAGGGTCGAGCTAAGGGGTTATGGTGTAACCTATGTAAGACTGACCGGGTAGGTGCGGGACCTAAAGTTTTGAATCAGGTAAGATTGGTACGTAGAGAGTTGAGGGTTTAGGCCTAGGGGTTCCCTAAAGTGTAGGAGATAGGGTAAAGGACCAAGTCAACTCAAGAATCACGGAGATGGGTCTCAGATGGATCGAGGATGTTTTTACAATTTTGTGGAGACCGAGGGTGCGGGTTTATAAACAAAGTGTCAGGGAAGAGAATACTTTTGAAAGTGTTATGATTTTATAAAGATGCCTTATAATTAGTTATGATTCTAACAAATTCAAAGTGTTCGTCATGTGCCGAGCTCGGCGATGAGGGATGTCCTTCCTTGTTGAAGCTCCGGTGTTCTCCGAAAAAGCGCATAGTCGACCCATTTTGTTGGGGACGCTCTAGCTTGATGAACGGGTATCCTCCCTTCTTTGAGAAATCCTACGTCGAGCTTGATGATGATGAATCCTCTTCCTATAAGTATGTGCTTGATGAAGCCCCGGCATTCTTTGAGAAACCTTATGGTCTGTCCCTTATTGTTAGGGAAGCCCCAGTTGCGTAGAGCGGGGTATCCTACCTCTTTTAAGACTCGCCCTTTTTTCTGCCTAAACCGCCCTTGCGGGTTTTCAATCTAGCGGGCATCTCTTTTGCGTCAATTTTTTTTTTTAAAGAAATCATTCAGTCGACTCCAAAAAAAGAAAAAGAATTGTATGAAAACATGCGGGGGCATTTTGGGGAGAGTAAGAGAGAGAGAGATAGTACTCACATTTTGACTCTTTGGACAACTGAGTGTATATATGTACAAAAGGGAGGAAGCCCCTGCTTCACAGAAAGTAAGTGTTTAGCTCTTTCCTAGATTGTAGAACAGAAGACTTGTCGAGACATTTGAAAATTGTTTTATTCAAGAGTCTCATTTGATTGCTCGAGAATGGACCTCGTTGATTAGTTAATGAGTTATGGTTAATTGGTAAACAAGTAGCCTCAAATTAATAAATGTTTTGATCAATTGCGAGTGAAGAGATCAGAAGTAGAAATATATGGGGAAGAGAGAAGAGAAAGGAAATTGGCTCAAGGTGGGCTGTGTATATTTTGGACCGAACCGGGAGGTTGCCTACGTTCTCCTCAAGGTGAGGAGCTCAGGTCCGTGTAGTTCGGGGGTGGCCCGGCTGATGATGAAATTGGGTTTGAGTTTAGGGGTGTGAGGTTCATTTGTCGCGATAGGTTGCTCTGTTGTAGCTTGTTGCTTTGGATTGCTTCATTGTAGCTCATTGCGGTGGATTGCTCCATTGTAGTTGTCATGGGCTGTTGCTGCCGCGTTAATCTTCTTTGTGGGGAAAGAAAGAAAAATAGAACATTTGAAGTGAAAAGAAAATTGGACTTTTACTTTTCCATGGTGATAGCCCCTTCTATTTTTCTTTTATTTTTTATTTTATCTTTTTTGTGCACACCCTTTTTTTGCCTAGGCCGCCCTTTCGGGTTTTCAACCTAGCGGGCTTCTTTTTTGTGCAATGCTCTAATTTTTGCCTAGGTCGCCCTTTTGGGTTTCAACCTAGCGAGCCTATATATATATATATATATATATATATATATATATATATATATATATATATTTGTACCTGAAACATTGGGCAAGACGAGCCCCTAGTTTGCTTTCGCCTCTCTTGATTGCAAGGTAACCTCCTTAAAGTTCAAGCGGCCTTTTGCTGGCGAGGGGGATCCATAGCCCCTTGATTCTTACCGGCAGAGCTCCATCGGATTGTCACGTGCACCTATTAATGGCATGAACAACTTCGTGCATTTCTTTTATATTTGCGATGGAATACGGACAGCCCCGGTGTATCGGCATGTAGTACTCATGAAGGGAACAAACAACCCCTTGGATTGTGGCAGCATGGATTCTATTTGATGATAAGCAATCGCAGTCCATTTCTTTGTGATGACCGTATGGAAAAGGTGTCTAATGGTGGGATGAGAGGCGTATAAGGGTAGTATATGGAAAAAAGTGCATAAAGAGAGTGTACATGAAGGGTGTACACAGGGTGAGTGTATAGAGAGAGTGTATGGGGGTAGAATGTAGAGAGAAGAGAAAGTGATTTGTTCATCTCAATTGATCAAAGCATTTGTTATCTTGAGATTAATTGTTTACTTAGTTATGTGAATGGTTTGTGGGACCATTTACCTTTTAATGAGTCGTCATTAATGATTAAGATTAAGATTAATTCATCATATAAAGATATAGCAATCAAGTTAAAATGGTAAATAAGACAATTTTCATGGAATTGATTTATGCAAGATTATGTCTCATGTCTAGAGAGAAAAGAAATAAAGACTCTTTTATTGGAACTAAAAGATTTAAACTGACTAGTCCGGGGTGGACTTTTACTTAAGAAACAAAAATCGTCCAAAGTGGACTTTTGACTAAGGACACTCTAGAACCTACGAAGACTGAATGATCCCTTTTTTTTTTTTTTTTTTAAAGGAGGTAGCCCCAATTTTCTCATTCTGATATCCAACCACATTCCTTAGGCGCGTGGCGGCATTGGCTTGAGTTGTCAGGATGTGGCCTCTTTGCATTACTTCCTTTGTTGACACTGTGGGAGTCCTCCTCAATTACGGCTACATCGTCTTTGGTGCGTTGAGGTGATCTAAAGTGAATTGATAAGAGATTTCTGCTAGCATGATCAGAGATCTCTTGTCGTTGATCCCAAATTCCACCTTGGATTATCGTGGCTAGTCCTTTGAGCTTCTCAGAGATGCTTTGTCTCTCTTTGAATGACGAGTCTCTTGTTCCTCAAGTTCTTTGGCCAACTCCGTCCTATGGCGCTTCTCTTGGGCTTCTAACGCCAAGTGCAATTCTTTGGCATGACGTCTATTTCTCATGTCAATGATCATCTTCAAATCTTTTATGTGCCTCTTCTCTTGGGCGTTGAGTCGTTCGGCCACGCAGGCGAGGGCCATCTCGAAGTACTTTGACGACATGCAGGCGACCTATGGCAGCGACAATATTGGCACATTAATCATCTTCAATGAGGTTAGGCTCATAATTAATGACAAGGCATCGTTATAAAATCACATTTGGAAAAGAGTCGGTCTCCACATTTTTGAAATGCATTTTGGTAAAAATTGAAAGTTTGACCGGGCCGAAGTTGCCTACGTTCCCCTTACCATGAGAGAGAGGTCCCACACAATAAGAGGCTCAGGTCGCCGTAGTTCGAGTCAAGTTAGACTTTTAAAAAGAGGTGAGAGATGACCACAGGGGTCAAAAAGAGGGAGATGACTCGGTCCTTGGTCAAGCATGGGTGAGGAAGACCTATAGGAGTTGGTTTTGATTGAGTCGGGTATGGTTTGACCTAAGGTTTGAAACAAGAAGTGGTTCAAGCTAGAATGCGATGATAATGGTGGGTTGACCTAGATGGGTAAAGGATAGGTCGACCTAAATGAGAAGGGTTGGATTGACCTATATGGTGAATGAATCAAGATAGCGGGTTGTAGCGGGTTTCCTATGGGATGATCTAAGCGGGACAAACATGGTTTGACCTAGGTGGGTCAAAGGTTGACCTATTCAGGTTGGTTGACCAAGGGAGGTTGGAGATTGACCTAGATGAAACCAAGATAGGTAAGTCGACCTAAGCAGGCCAACTTGACCTAGATGGGTCGAGGATGGTGTGTGGACCTAAACGGGTCGAGACGGGTTGACCTAGGTTGGTATGGACAATGGGGGGTCAAATAATGACCTAGGTGGGTCAAGATGACGATTTGACCTAAGCGAGTTAAGGTTAAAGGTAATTGGGTTCACCTATGGAACCAAAGATTGAGGTCAAAAAATGGATAAGGCCGTCCTAGGGGTCCAAGGTTTGACCTAAGAGGTCGAAGGCAATTGGGTTGACTTAGGGAGTCGAAGGTTGACCTAAGAGGTCAAAGGCGGATAAGTTTGACCTAGGGGGTCAAAGGCAATAAGGTTGACCTAGGGGGTCAAGGGTAGACCTAAGAGGTCAAAGGCGGATGGGTTTGACCTAGGGGGTCAAGGGTAGACCTAAGAGGTCAAAGGCGGATGAGGTTGACCTATGGGGTCAAAGGTTGACCTAGGAGGTCGAAGGCGAATAAAGTTGACCTAGGGGGTCAAGGGTTTGACCTAAGAGGTCGAAGGCAGATAAGATTGACCTAGGGGGTCAAAGGTTGACCTAAAAGGTCAAAGGCGGATGAGGTTGACCTATGGGGTCAATGGTTGACCTAGGAGGTCGAAGGCGGATGAGGTTGACCTAAGGGGTCAAAGGTTGACCTAGGAGGTCGAAGTGTGATAGGGTTGACCAAGGGGGTCAAGGGTAGACCTAAGACGTCAAAGGCGGATAAAGTTGACCTAAGAGGTCAAAGGCGGATGAGGTTGACCTATGGGGTCAAAGGTTGACCTAGGAGGTCGAAGGCGATAGGGTTGACCAAGGGGGTCAAGGGTAGACCTAAGAGGTCAAAGGCGGATAAAGTTAACCTATGGGGTCAAAGGTAGACCTAAGAGGTCAAAGGTGGATAAAGTTGACCTAGGGGGTCAAAGGGTTGACCTAAGAGGTCAAAGGCGGATGAGGTTGACCTATGGGTCAAAGGTTGACCTAGGAGGTCGAAGGCGGATGAGGTTGACCTAATGGGTCAAAGGTTGACCTAGGAGGTCGAAGGCGATAGGGTTGACCAAGGGGGTCAAGGGTAGACCTAAGAGGTCAAAGGCAGATAAAGTTGACCTAAGAGGTCAAAGGCGGATGAGTTGACCTATGGGGTCAAAGGTTGACCTAGGAGGTCGAAGGCGATAGGGTTGACCAAGGGGGTCAAGGGTAGACCTAAGAGGTCAAAGGTGGATAAAGTTGACCTAGGGGGTCAAAGGTTGACCTAAGAGGTCAAAGATGATTAAATGACCTAGGGGGTCAAGGGTTTGACCTAAGAGGTCGAAGGCGGATAAGGTTGACCTAAGGGGTCAAGGGTTGACCTAAGAGGTCAAAGGCGGATGAGGTTGACCTATGGGGTCAAAGGTTGACCTAGGAGGTCGAAGGCGATAGGTTGACCTAGGAGGTCGAGATGGAGGGTAGGTAACCTAGATAGGTCAAGATGATGAGCTTTGATAGATGGTTCAAGGGATGAGCGATGGACCTTGGGGTCGCCTAGATGCAATGCACACTATATTTTACGAAAAGTTTTGCATTTATTTACATCCTAATTGGTTGGTCCGAGGAGTGTCCTAATCTCTATGTGTGGGTTGACACGGGTAGGATAAAAGGTTCCCACCGCTCGCGGAGCGTACACGGTGAATGGAATAGACGAGTGACTCGAAAAGAGTGCGACAGTAGCGCACAAATTCCTGCACATCGAATACTCCGGGTGATAGGGACATGTGCAGTGGTGACACGGACTAGTGGTAGTGTGTGGCGAGAAACTAATTCTTTTTTTAAGGAAAAGAGAAGCTTTGATGTTTGAATGATGTCATGCAATGCAAGGTAGACATATTAACATTGCAAAAATACAAGGTGCATGTGCAAACATGGCAAAGTGTGAGGTGCATCTGTAAACATGGCAAAGTGTGAGGTGCATGTACAAACATGGTAAACATCATGATGAAAACGAAAGTTAGACCCACTAAGTTTAAAAAGTTTCAAAGCAGTCCCCAGCAGAGTCGCCACTGTGAATACGTGTGTTTGAATTTGGGATATTCATAGCAACATTTAAAATATATGAGAGTCGCCACGCCGTTTTAGTTATAGCCAAAACATTGAGAAAAAGCATGTTTGTTGGGTATGCCCACATATATCTCAGTTTTAATGTATTAGGATTTATTAGATTTGATTGATCCATCACCTAAGTTTTATTTCATGGACTTTAGACCCACATGTAAGAAGTATTTATACTTCATTTTTTAGGTTGTCCATTGTTATAGAATAGGCTTAGAAATAGGGCAAGAAGATCAAGTTTCAAGAAAAATCACTCAGTGAGTTTGAGCCGCGCTTATGCGCCTCCTGCGCCACGCGCCATGCGCCTCTTCACTCGCGCCTTGCGCCATTTAGAGCGCGCGCATAAGGATTTCTTCATAAGCTTGCGCGCCTCTGCGCCCCTTGTTTTAAGCGCACGCTTACTGTGCGCCTATTGGCTAAATGCGCCTCTTGGCTCAAACGCGCCTCAAAGTGTTTATTCAAACACTCAGTGATTTATTGAAGACTCGAAGACTTGAAAAGAATTCAAAATTACGCCAATGATCCAACGGTGGATAAAAGATGCATATGCGCCTAATCTGTTGACACGTGTCCATAACGGTCACATTTATGTTGAGTGTCAAAATGGCCATAAAATATGCATGCTCCAATCAACGAACGACAGCTCATCTTATCCACAAGGATTTCCAAACGGCTAGTTTTTTGAAGTTCACTATAAATACCCCATAACTTCAACATTTTGAAGTTGCTGAGTTTTGCTAAGAATTCAAGAATTTCTCTCTCAAAGCATTTGTTGAAGATTTGAAGATTGCCTTCGTTTTTCCAGATTTCTCAAGAACATCTTCATACCTTCATCCTTAGCCCAGATCTTCAAAGCCTTAACACTTTAGTTTCTTGTGCTCTCCATCTCAAAGATCTAAAGAGCCTTGATTCTAAGAACACACACGCACCTCTTTAAGATTAATCATTTAGATTCATCTTTTAGAGATACACCGGTTATTGTTTTGGATTTGTTCTTTCATAGTAATAGATCTTGAGTTAGTGTATAAGCTCAAACATTGTAATTTGTAACACTCACTCATTATATAAGATCTCGATTAGAAATCCAAGACTAACCATCTTGGTAGAGGACGTAGATCTTTCATTGATCGAACCTCTCCAAATAGCTTGTGTTATTATCTTGTCATTTCTTTCAAGTTATTATTTTCACTCACTATTTGCTTGTTTACTCATTGTAGATTGATTGAACTGAATTGTGTTGTGTTTGTTTTATCATTTGCCTTAGTTCCTTATTTCACTCACTTTGAGCCAAAATACTTAGTGTGTGTGTTGCGCTCCCTTTATCACTTTGCGCCTACTTTCATTACTAAATTCCGCTGTGCATTTCACTCACTCACTTAGGCGCATTTCATAACGCTTACTTGATAAAGTGCGCATTCGCAATTGAGTTTTTCAAGGGTACGAAAAGAATTTTAAAACAGCTATTCACCCCCCCCTCTAGCTATTTTTCATACCCTTGTTGCCCTTTGGGACCAACAAGTGGTATCAGAGCAAACACCTTTATAAAACATTTTTCGTTTTTCAAGCTTAACAGCTTGGGTGCCGATTCTAAATGGCAAACTCAAAACCTATGGCAACTGCAAACTACACTCACGTTCCGGTCTTTGATGAAGATCATTTTGACGTATGGAAATTCAGCATATTGACTCATCTCAACTCAATCGATGAAAGGCTCCATGACACCGTCGTTTATGGACCTTATATTCCGATGAAGGCGAATCCAAATCCACGCACCAACGCTGCTCAACCTACTGTCCTAAAACCAAGGGAAGAATGGACCGAGGAAGAAATTAGAAGAGTCGCAAATGATGGCAAAGCAAGAAACATTCTTCTAAGCACTCTAAGCACGGCGATGAAACAACAAGTCATGCATTGTGCTACTGCAAATGAGCTATGGGATGCTATTGAAGAGCATATTGAAGGAGACACCGTTTGCAAGGAGAACAAGAAATACGAAGTTCAAAAGAGATTCAAAAATTCTCTCAACTCCCCGTGAAAACTTAAGGCAAACTTATGAACGCTACTGTGAAATTATCAATCTATGTATTTCACTTGCATGAAGTTTACCAACAAAGATTTGAATGTAAATTTTCTACAAGCTTTTGGATCAAGATACCTTCATAAATCTAGCGCTCTTGAAAGGAACGCTGGCAAACTTAGATGTTTGGACTTTAGGAACCTATATGCAAATCTCAAAGTTTACGAACTCAAACTCCAACGAATCAGTGAAACTGAAGGAAAGTCAAAATCTATGGCTATGATGGCGCACAGAGAAGCCGCGCCTACTCCTGCGCCTACACCTGCGCCTGTACAAGATGAGAAAAGCTCCGATCCCAAAATTTCTACTTCTGAGCTATAGACATGGATGATGAAGACTTGCTTTATTGTGAAGAAATTCAAAAGTTCAGAAAATTCTCAAGACCGGCTCAACCAACAAATTTCAAGGATCTACCAGCAAAGCTCCTCAAAAGTTTTCAAGGAGCAGTGATTCAAAAAGAAAAGAAGATCTTGTTTGTTTTAATTGCAGAAACCCGGACATTTTGCATCAAGCTGCCCGATCCCCAAATTTGAATATATGCAGAAGAAGAGCAGCCATACTCCTAAATTCACTCCCAAGTTCACTCGACACAAGGGAATGGTTGCTGAAGAAGAAGCACCAGCAAATGAGCACAATACTTGGATTGAAACAGACTCCGATGAGAGCGATGAAGATTCCGATGATGGACTTGTTTGTTTGATGGCAAATGATGATGAAGTTGATGCTTATGATTCTGATGATGACTTCTCCAAGGATGTTCCCGATATGAATGCCTTGAAAAACCTATCAAGAAATCTGCAGGTTTTCAAGAAGCGAAAAAGAAGAAAGGACCAACCATCAGCGAGCTCGTTGAACAAGGATTTCTCACTCGGCTCAAAACGATGGTGGATTGTTATTCTCACGATGTGATCTTGGAGCAAGGAACAAATTGAGAAAAGGAGCATACATTAGACCACAGGTTGAACCAACGCTCCAATCTCCAAAATCAATGATGAAGTGATTGCTGAACAAGAAAAATTGTTCAAAAAGGCTGAAAAAGGTAATCATAGATTGATAGTATGAAGGAAGCTTTAGCACTATCATGTGATGAAATTTCCCAGCTTAAGACCGAGAAATCTCTACTTAAATCTGAACTCACCCTCCTTAAGGAGCAGATAAAGAGCATGACTCTCTCTTACCGTTAAAAACACTTTTCTAACGAACAGAACTCACTTCTTAAAGTTCAAACGATGAATTGGTTGCTCAAATCACTGATCTTAAAAAGATTACAAATGAGTGGTCCAATTCTCGTGTCACTATGGAGAATATATTTGAGTCCCAAAAGTCAGTGGTGATAAAAGTGGCTTGGGATTCTTATCAACTAGTGACAACTTTAAATGTGATGTCTGTGCTGAAAGAGATAGTGAATTTACCAACCAACAAACTCTTGAAATTCCCAAGGAAAAACATTCTAATTCAATGGGTAAAGGACATGAAAAAGTCAAGAGAAAACATTCCATTATGTCTACCCACGAAGCAATTTGGAAAGCTAATGGGAAGATATAGCTACAGATGAACCATCTCCTAGCAAAATCATTCTTGAAAATAGGCGCGCTCCTTCTCCGAGTGCTCATTATGCGCCTAAGAGCCACGCGCCTCATCGCCGTGCGCCTCTAGCCCTATGCGCCCTTCGAGAAAAAGCGCTCAAAATTTCAAAAGAAAGATTTTGTTAAGTCTAGTTCATCTGACCCAAAGAAGAATGCCATCCCCAAGAAAAGTAAAGAGTTGTGAAAACTCACGTGATTGGTGGCTTTCATCATTGTTCCATTTGTGATTGTTCAGGACACAAGGCCGTGGAATGCCTTTTGCGATTCACTCCCAATGCCAAAGGACGTAAAAATCCTAAGGTCAAGCAAGAGTGGGTTGTCAAAAGTTGCTAACCCTAGGACCAAAAAGGAATAAAGGGGACCTGCTTAAATGTCTATATTTCAGGTTCTTGTTTCATGGCTGGATCTTCAAAAGCTAGAAATTATGAATGGATTCTCGATAGGGGTGTTCAAGACACATGACTGGAGATGAATCCTTATAGAAGATGTCCATGAAGAAAGAGGTCCCTCCGTAACATTTGGCGATAATAACAAAGGTCAAGTTGTAGCATATGGAAAGCTCAAGAAAGACAAAGTGTGCATTGAAAGAGTCTCACTCGTGGAAGGGCTCAAGCACAACTTATTATCCATATCTCAATTCTGCGACAAAGGATTAGAATGCCATTTTACTTCAACGCAATGTCTTATCAAGAATGGCAAAACTGGAGCTATCTTACTCACAGGATATCGTAAGACAAATATTTATATTATTGATTTTCATAGTATGAACTCTAGTACTAATCTTTGTTTTGTAGCAAAAAGTGTGAACGAAAATAGTTGGTGTGGCACAAGCGCTTAAGTCACTTGAACTTCAAGTATCTATCTAAAACTCAGCAGGAAAATCTTGTCAAAGGACTTCCCAAGGTGCTGATCATCATGACAAAAGTGCGCCGCATGTCAACTTGGCAAACAACCGAAGCAGTCATTTTCAAGCAAGTCAAATCCTTCAACTACAAGATGTTTGCAATGCTTCACATTGATCTATTTGGACCAGTTTCCACCGCAAGCATTCGTAGAAAAAGTATACTCTAGTTGTGGTGGATGATTATCAAGATATACATGGGTAGAGATGATGATTACAAAAGATGATTGTTATGATATTCTCACTACCTTATTTCGACTGCTCCAAACCCAAAAAGAAGATGACATCGTAGTGTCGATCCGACAATGGAACAGAATTCAAAAACAACGGTGTTGCTCGATATTGTGAAGATCATGGGATAGATCACAACTTTTCAACCGCCGGAGTTCCTCAACAAAATGGCGTCGTGAACGAAAGAATAGAACGTTGATTGAAGCGGGAAAGGACGATGATAGCTGAAGCTAAATTGCCTAAGTACTTTTGGGAAGAAGCTATCAACACTGCATGTTTTACTCAAAATCGTTCCCCATCACACAAACTTCACAACAAGACGCCGTATGAACTTGGCGTGGTAGTAAACTCCAACATTGCATTCTTCAAGATCTTTGGTTGCAAATGTTATATCCTCTACAACGGAAACGAACATAGAGGTAAATCGATGCCAAAGCCGACGAAGGTATTTTTGTTGGGTATGCCAAACACTCTAAAGCTTTTCGTGTTTTAATGAACTACATTAGTGAATAGTTGAATCTGTACATGTACATTGATGAACATTCTCTCCTTGAGCCACATTGGCTCCAAATGTTGTTGTGATTCTATGTGATTGAGTTAAATGATACAGGTGCTCCTATTTATGTTGCTCCCACTCAAGATCAGAATCTATCAACACAAGGAAATCCATCTACATCAAATGCACCTAATTCAATGTATAATGCGCCCTGGTGAATCCTCTATTGCGCCTCACTCAAATGATGCGCCTCATGATTCCTCTTACGGCGCCTATTTCTACTGCTGCATCTGGTTGTAAACCACAATTTCAATTCTGAGCCAGTTCAACCCCAAATTTCAATGACTTTGAATCTGGTGAAGAGG
>JAOWBW010002400.1:0-85017 GCA_026119855.1 Campanula takesimana
TGCTTAAGGAACTTGTAGATTTGGGCGTACCATTGATCTCTGTTTACCTCTGCACGATCTGGATTTCACAGCAATAGGCGGGGTTCTCTCTCCGTCCACCCTGAATGGTTTCACAGACCTTCCTTCTGGAATTTCAACTAAGGAGCCAATGTAGCTAGAGCTCCACGAACCTATTTCTGTCGCGCGGCAGGATATGGAAGGTAACCTCTTTGAACTGTGCTATCAACTCGTCCATGTAACCTTGGTACCGCTGCAGGTAAGGATCAATAGTTTTCCATTTCTTCGCCGTTTGGTTAATAATCAAAGCAGAGTCTCCGTACACTTCTAACTCTTTCACGTTGCGTTCTAGGGCGGCCTCCAATCCGGCTATACATGCCTCATACTCGGCGGCGTTGTTGGTTGCTGAAAAGTTTAGCTTGATGGCTTTGGCGAGTGTGCTCATCTTTGGGATCAATAAGTAGGAGTCCGAATCTATTCCCTCGTTTGTTTGCAGCTCCGTCAAAGAATAATTGGCCACCTTTCTGCGACCTCAATTGCGAAAATTGTCGTCGTCCGGGAACTCGGGGTCGGGTCCTCTTGTCTCGGTGCTCGGAGAGTCTGCGAGCTGATCGGCCATTGCCCTCCCCTTGATTGCCTTCCTCGGTATATAAGTAATGTCGAACTCTCCCAAGAATACTGACCATTTAACGAGTCTCATAGAAAGGGAGGGTTTATCGAACAGGTACTTGATAGGATCCATTTTCGAGACTAGTAAGATCGGATGGGATACCATGTAGTGCTTGAGCTTCGTCACCACCCATACTAGGCCTACGCAGGTCTTCTCGAGTGCGGAGTAATTGAGCTCGCTACCTTGTAACTTTCGACTGACAAAGTATACTGCATTCTCAATCCGGGAATCTTTGGCTTCTTGCGCTAACATGCTCCGACGGCGGTGTCTGTCACAGTTAAGTATAGTAGCAACGGCTTCTCCTTATGCGGCGGGCGCAGGATTGGGGTATTCACCAAATACTGTTTGATCCTTTCGAAGGCTATCTGGCAGTCATAATCCCACTCCACACTGGCTGTTTTCTTCATTAACTTGAAAATTGGTTCGCAGATGGTGGTCAGCTGATTGATAAACCAACTGATGTATTGCAGGCGTCCCATGAATCCTTTTATCTCCGTCTCGGTATGGGGCGGCTTCATCTCCAGGATGGCTTGAATCTTCCTTGGGTCGGCTTCGATCCCATTCTCGTGACCATGTAACCCAATACTTTACCTCTGCGAACTCCAAAGGTGCATTTCGCCGGGTTCAAACGCATGGCGTGCTCTCTCAACCTGTTGAAGAATTTTCTGAGATCTATCAAGTGTTGGCCATCAGACCCCTTTGAATGTATAATCATGTCATCCACGTACACCTCAATATCCTTGTGGATCATATCATGGAATAAAGTCGTAACTGCCCGTTGGTAGGTAGCCCCAGCGTTCCTTAGTCCAAACGGCATGACAGTATAACAAAAAGTTCCCATGGGGGGTGAAAGCTGTTTTCTCTTGGTCCTCCTCGGCCATCTTGATCTGGTTATAGCCGGCAAACCCATCAACGAACGACTTGACCTCATAATGGGCGGTTGCGTCACCAACATGTCGATATTTGGCAAGGGGAAGTCATCCTTTGGCGTAGCTTTGTTGAGATCCCGAAAATCCACACATACTCTAACTTTACCGTTGGATTTCTTGACAGTCACCAAATTTGATAACCAGTTGGATACTCGATCACCCTGATGAAACCCACACGGAGTAGCTTCTCAATCTCTTCTTTCACTTGTAAAGACCATTCCGGCTTAATGCGGCGCAGCTTCTGTTTGACTGGCTTAGCGTCTGGTGCTGTCGGGATTCTGTGCTCTACGATCGAGTTGTCGAGCCCCGGCATGTCTTTATAAGACCATGCGAACACATCCACATATTCTCTGAGTAGCTCAATCAGTGCTTCCCTTTCGGCTCCGCTGAAGAAGCTTCCAATCTGCGTTCCTTAGGCTCGGCTTCGGTTCCCAAATTCACGCACGTTAACACCTCATCGGCAGCTTGGGCCCGAGATTCTTTTTGATTATACCTGTTCTGAAATTTCTTTAATGTATTCATCATTTAATGTGTCTGTGTCTGCCTCTTCTATGAATCATTATTAACTAAGTGTATGTCATTAGTATGATTATTAGCCAATTTATCAGTTAAAAGAGTGACTATGGAGGGATACTCGGAAAGGTCGAGGGTTTCATTCATGGCAAAAGGGAATTAGCGTTTGCAACAAGATCATAGTCTTCGGACGTAAGGTCGTTCAGACTTAGAGGAAGACTCAAATTCAAAATGTAAAACACTAGACTCTGGGGACGGGGATTTTGGTGAGTGACAGGAGATGCTGCAGGAGTGGCGACAGGAGAAGGAGTAAGCCCCAATGTTCCACCATAAATTCCGGAGTAGCTATAGGTCCCCCAATGATGCACCAATTCTTGAGTTGTCCTCCATGGTACCACCAATGTCCTTGGGTCCACCTTATCTTCAGAATCGTCTCCAATGACGGCAACCATGTCTTCGTGCAGCCCAGATTACCCAGATGTTGAAGCAGATATTGGCCATCCCACGTCTCAGTCAAACTCGGAGTTTCTGCGGCTTCTATTGCTGGCTTGTCAAGGGTTGCGGCTTCAAGTTGATCTGCCATGTCATCTGCAACCTTGGTGGAGTACTCATGCCTGATGGTTTCTAACTCTGCCCGTGGCTTTGTCATATTCTATGTAAGTCAGCTTCATGTTGGACCGATCGAATTCCACATCTCTGAAAATCTCGAACCCTTTCTGTAACTTCCCGGTGTGGTCAATCCATGGCTCGGCGAACTCAAAACACGAAAACTCCTCGCCTTCCCTGACAAAGTAGCTATTCAGGGACAGGCGGTATGGCCGCGTTTCAGGCTTTTTGTAGGGAAGCTTCATCTTTTTGAGCAATTCTATCCTTTGTTGCTCCATCTTGTCTTCAAGAGTAAGGGTGTATCCAAGACCTAACAATCCTCGGTGATCAATCTCTCTGACCAGACTTGTGGGACCTTGCAAGTTCTTACCTAGCCCCAGACCCGGTATGAAGCCCATATTACGCAGTATCTTGACAACAGGTGCCACTTTATCCGTTGATTTGGTGAGGTCGATGGTGCAGATCTGTGCTTGAGCGACTATTTCGAAGCCATTGAAGAGTCGGCTCTCTTCCCCATGCTGAATCTATAAGACAGGAACGCCCTTGGTGTCCGTCCCTTGGGCAGTCACGAGATCGCTGTAGATGATGGTCACTTCATTACCAGATTGAAACTTCACACATTGGTGCAGGGAAGATGGGACAGCGCCCGACTGATGTAACTATGCCGGCCAAGGAGGAGTGAGAAGGTTGCGGGGATGTCTATGACGTGGAAGTCGGTTGGTAGGATATTTGTTCCGATGGTAATGGGCAAGGTGGCTTCGCCTATCACGGCGCGGCATGTAGAGTCATAAGCTTTGATGGTTTGCTTGGATGGGCGTAAATCAACACATGAACGCCAACCACATCCATCATCCTTGAAGGCAGGATATTAATAGCAGAACCATTATCAATGAATACACGGGGAATTTTCTTGCCATTTACCTCGACAGTGATGTATAAAGGCTCATTATGATCAACTCCGAACACTGGCTTGTCTAGCTCCGAGAAAGTGATGATGTTTCCATAGTGGATATTACCAATCATGTGGGTGACGTCTTCCGAGGTAATAGTGGATGGTACCATGGTGGTGGCGAGGTTTTGCTCGAGCATGAGGCAATGGGCTAGGGAGGAGGTGAGTAGGGACCAGAGTGACATATGGGCTTGGGTTTGTTTGAGTTGAGTGAGGATAGGATCTTCTTTGTCTAGGTCGGCTTGCTGGGGTTCCTTCCCAAAGACTTTCTTTGCACCCTTTGGGTCGGATTGGTACACTTGACCGGATCTCGTAAGGAGAGAAACTTCTGCACGTAGCTCCTCCAAAGACAATGGCGTGTCAGGACAAGGGGGCGAAACTTCAGTCTTTTCGGCCTCCTCGAAGATTTCGGCCCAAGAAAAGAGGTTGAGAGGGTTTGGGACTCTCTTCCTCTAGAGATTCGACTTCACTCACTAGTTCTTCTAAAGACAACAAGTAGCAAGAAGGTTCTTTATTATTAGTCATTGAAATATAACCCATCTCATCACAGTCCGCCACAACAGGCTCGGCCGGATCAATGATCTCACTAAGTTCTACCATGAGTACATTGCTAGCTACATAATCTCTAGGGTCTTCGACAACTCCCTTATGTATGAGCTCTTGCACGGCCTTCTTGAGTTCAAAGCATTCTTCGGTAGTGTGACCGGTGCACTTGTGGTAGTGGTAAAACTTTGACAAATCGCAACCAAGGCGGGGAAGGTGTCCTTCTAATGGTTCGAGCATTTCTAACGTCACCAATGCCATGAAGATATCCACCATCGTGAGCCCTATCTTGTCAAAGGCATCCATGAGCTCTAGGATACTGATCTCGCATGTTTGCACCATATCCCCCCACCCCCATTGTTAGGAAGAGGGTTATTCACCACATTAGGACCCTTCGGCTTCTCAATCTTCTTGTCATTGATCAACCCTTGTACTACGCGCTTCAATTGAATACAACCATCCGTTGTGTGCCCGATGTGCTTGTGATACTTGCAGAACTTGGAGGCGTCCAAATCAGTTCTTGGGTAGGCGGGTTGGTAATTCTCTAAAGGCTTGATAAGACCTCTCTTGACTAACACGTCAAAGACTTTCCCCATGGCATACCAAAATCATCAAAATGCTCTCTCTGTTGTGGAGCCCCATTCCTTGTTAGGGCTTGGACATCTAGCGGGACCTCTTTCTGGACCATATTCACTTGGCCGACGGCCTCCATTCCACCCCTAGGAGGCACAGGCGCAGTAGGAGCCTTGTAGCGGAAGGAGTTGTTGTTGTTGTTGGTCTTTGGACTTTCCTTTGGCGGCACAATCCCAGTGAACCCTGCTTCGTACCTTACTCCGGCGTCAACCATTTCCCGCAAGTCAGGGAAATAACCATTGCCGATGGCTGCTTTCATCTCAGGCAATAAACATTTGTAGAATATCTGTTTCTGTTCCTTCGCTTTTGGTGGGTATTGGACCTCGCACAACCGATGATTCCACCTCTTGTAAAAATCATAATTAGCCTTGCCGGGCTTTTGCATAGTGTTCTCAAGGTCGGTTCGATTCACATGCCAATCCAAGTTAGCTTGATAGTTCTCACAGAAAATGGCACTGATTTGATCCTACGTTTGCCTCTCGCTTGGTTCTAGCCCCAAGAACCAACGCAGAGCTATACCATCCAAAGTGCTATGGAACACGCGAGCCATTTGTTCGTTGGTACAGTCACGAGCCTCATGGCCAACACATAACTATCCAAATGAGTCTTAGGAGACGAGTCACCATGAAACATCGCCACTTTAGGCATCTTGAAATCCTTAGGGAGAGCCCCCACTTGGCTAGGGTTGATTGTCTTGGTAGTCGATGCACTTTGCTTATCCACGGTCTCGATCAACTTGCGCATTTGCTCTTGCATAGCCGCGACCACAGGGTGATTGGAGATGTCGAGTATAGATTCTGACAGAATGACGGGAGGAGTAGTGGAAGTAGTAGCAGCGGCCATCTCAATACTCAGAGGCAACGAGGGTGCGGGTAGTTTGCTAGCAGAGAGGTAGCCACCAAGCAGTTCAGGGGAAGGTTCATAGACAGCCTTGTTCTTGCTCATGGTAGTGAAACCTTGTTGGGTGTAGAGAGAAGGAGGTGGAACATTGTTGTAGCTTGGGAATGGGAAGGCAGTGGCATTGGTGTTGGGGGGACAGTTGGTATTGACCTCTTCATCCTCGACATAAATGAAATTCTCACCATCGGGCACCAGTTTAGTTCCCTTTTGTTGAATGTGGCCCCTCAACTGTTGGTTCTGGTCTTCCAAAGTCTTGTTACTTTCTCGAGATTCTTGATCTTGGCTTCGAGACCGGCGAGGAAGTTCTGGAGGCTTGGGGGAATACCATTGAGAGTAGCCTCAGTGTTCAGCTCGGCGGCACTAGTAGGAGGAGCAGAGGCTGAAGATGCAGCGGGAGTTGACATTGCTGATGACGAGACTGAGAACGTGGACGGAGTAGAAGCTTCACGTTGTAGTCGACCACCCGAACGGATCCAAACTTGATTTGCTGAAAGGTTAAAGGGCAATGAAGCTTTTAGGAGAGGGGGAAGGCCCATGCAAAGTATATTTTAATTTACAAAAACATACATTATTTACGTCCTAATTGGTTGGAAGGGGTACCCCTTTTTCGCAACTAGTTAGAAGGCTACGATTAGCGGAGGCCATCACTACGTCTATAGACCCCTCGTTTTTCACCTGCATTGCACACCCCCAAACGGACAATTTGGGTGAGGGTCCTATAGGGCAAGCGGCTTCCACCAACCATCGGATCCTACGACTAACCCTTCCTTAAAGGCATTTAACGTGATGTCTATGTTACATCCTACGCAAGCTAATGATGAGCGGAGATCTTGACAATAACACTCATCTCACCATGGCACGTCCCTTGTAGGGAAATCACTTTTTTGTGCACTTTCTCTCAAAGATCTCGATTCATCATTGACTTGGGGATGACTCGACATAGACAGCACGTTAATTGACTATTAAGAAAAAGCTAGCCAAACCAACCGGTCAAAACCTAGGTGTGTTACCTATACTAGGTGGGTTGACACGGGTTAGGTAAAAGGTTCCCACCGTATACGGTGAGTGGAATAGACGAGTGACTCGAAAAGAGTGCGACAGTAGCGCACAAATTCCTGCACATCAAATACTCCGGGTAATGGGGACCTGTGCAGTGCTGACACGGACTAGTGGTAGTGTGCGGTAAAAACTAATTCTTTTTTTAAGGAGAAAAGAGAGAAGTTTTTAATGTTAGGATGATGCAATGCAATGCATGAAGAGAGAGAGAGAGAGAGAGAATAATGTACAAGGGAGCATAGCAGAGTTTTCTTTGACCCTAATACTAAAGCGAAGATAACAAGGGTACATGGTACAAGGTACAAGGTACAAGTACTAACATGGCGGAGTGCGCAGGTGCATGTGTAAACATGGCTTAACTGTAGGGGGCACGTGAAAACATGGCAATTGTGCATGTGTAAACATGGCAGGTGTGTGCATGTGTAAACATGGCAGGTGTGTACATGTGTAAACATGGCAAGTGTGTGAGGTGCATGTGTAAATATGGCAAGTGTGTGAGGTGCATGTGTATACATGGCAGGTGTGTGCATGTGTAAACATGGCAAGCATCATGATGTGACGAAAGTTAGACCCACTAAGTTTTAAAAAGTTTCAAAGCAGTCCCCAGCAGAGTCGCCACTGTGAATACCCCTTTCCGATGAAGCGACGCATGGGAAGTATCTTGTGATTATTTTTATTTACAAAAGGAATATTCTTAACGACATTAAAATTATGAGAGTCGCCACGCCGTTTTAATTAAATCCAAAACATTGAAAAAAGCATTTTTAGTGGGTTCGGGGGTCAAATTACAACAAGAGAAGAATATTGGACGTTATCACTCCTATTGCCCGAATTGATCGGTCTTTCTATCATGATGAATGTGTTAGTAGTGTGTTAGTGATTTAGACCGGGTCCGAAGATTGCCTACGTTCCTCTCATGTGAGAAGCTCAGGTCAGCGTAGTTTCGCAGAGAATTAGAATAGGCAGAAGAATCGGGATCATGCATAATGAGGGGGGAATTACCTAAAGATTAGGGTTTAGAAGTAGTTCCTAGATCGTCCTCAGGTTGATGAACCCTAGATCATCATCGGCTATGAAATAACATGCAAACATGAAGATCGTAACCCTAAATATAGCATAAACAAGGTTTTAATCTATGAACACGAAGAACATATGAATAGGCATGCAAAGAATATGAAGAAACTACGAATAAACATGTAAGAACATGAATATTAAAGATCTACATTAAAAATGATGCAAGAACATGAAGAAAAAGTTAGAAAACTTACCTATGTTGGCAAAAATAAACCTTTGATCTTCTTGAGTGTTTGAATGCTTAATTAGGGAGAAAATGGTGTTTAAGAACTCCAAAATTCGGACTTAGAGCTCTCAAAATCGGACCCTAAACCAATAGCATGGGATTGGTTTATATAGTAAACTGAGGGGAAGATCTGACGGTCAAGATCATCCAGAGCAAGGTTGGCCGCCTGGCCATGACTGAAGCCGGCGACAAGAGTGGCCGCGTGGCCAAGGTCGACGCGTAGCAAGGTTGGCCGCGTGGCCAATTCTGCTGGCTAACTTGATTCTTAAGCTAGGGTTTCTGCATGGTTTTAAGGAAACCATTTATTACCTATTTTGATAGATTTTGTCATAAATGAGATATTTCGGGAATCCGGGACAAGTCTTTGCAAGGTTTCTAATTCCTATAAAGTCCTTGTATTTTTTGGAAAGTCCTAATAAACTCATTTTCAGGTCGGGTACTAACACATATATGAATAGATATAAGATAGACTAACACACATCATCAAATAATTTGAAAAACGATCAACGGATTATAGAGAAATCGCAAAGGGGAAAAACCAAACCTTCGAACACCAACCATGGCGAAAACTGTAAAGGAGGTTGAGAATCTTACCATTTTAGGATCTTTCGGTTTCTTGGTAGATGTATTTTTCTTGGGAGCCATGAGATATATATAGTGAAAAATTACACGAAAATGGAGTAAAAAGAGAGTTTGTGCAGAGAGAGAGAGAAGTCAGAGAGAGAGAAAACGAGAGAGATAGAGATAGAGTGCAGAGTAAGAATGAGAGACGGCGGTACAGTAGAGATATAACCAAAAAGGTAAGTGACGTCATGATGCGCTGACAGAAGTTGGTAAAATATCAGGCGAGTGAGGCGCACGCGCAGGTGACGTAGACCAGTGAGGAACGCGCGTGAAAATCCCTAGCCGCGCGCGTGTGTCAGGCATTAATGGTCAAGAAAAGACTTTTCCACTTCCATCATAAGTAGCACACAACAAGCATTAATTGCGCGTCACTCAATACTTTTGCATTAAATAGACTGGGACATGCGCAAAGGGTAAAATAGTAATTTCCCAAAAATTCAAAAGATAATTGTTTGCACCCGAGGGGGGTTTCGTGTCCTCGATTTACCTTTTGATTTGAGAGTCGCCACCATGTTGTTGAACAGAACACGGACCATGATATTCTTGAGTTCTGGGTTAAGTTATGGATTGAGAAGGTCAAGGAGCACCCAATCCACCCAATCTAGAATTGGTCTTGCTTACAAAATCATCATCATTATTATTAATATTATGACTTCATGTACAAAAGAAGAAAACAAGCAAATAAATAATTTCTTATTTATTTGGGATGTCAGATCATGTGCTTCGAGACCATCTCCATGGATTGGAGAGGCTCTAGGCTGATCCTTTGATGGAATCACACTACTTCAAAGACAAAGAAGAGGATGAGAAGGTAGAAAACAAGGAGTTTTACCTAAGCGTTCTTCGAGAATCCTATGGATGGCCTTGACTAAAGGCCTTGAAGATCCAATGAACTTGGCTTGAATGGTGCTATAAAGGCTTGAATTTCGTGGGTGAGGGAGAGAGGCTGATGATGAGGACTTCTTTGATCAGATTTGGAGTGGTTTTGGGTGAATTACCATTCTAGAGGTTTTTCGGTTCAAGAACCTCTATGTTTATAGGAGTCCTTGACCTAGGGTTTAAGCCAAGAAGGTAAGTTTGGATGGGAATCCAAGTCTTTATTCCCAAAGAGGTATTTTTGGACTCTAGGATCGTCCATTAGGTTTTTTCTCAGATTGCTTGAGTGTTTGCTAAGAAAAGGAGTTAAGATCAACAAGGAAAATGACCAAAATCCGACGAATACATAGGCAGCTTTCTAGCACGATCATACCCCTAGGTCAAGGACTCCTATAAGGTATTTTGAAAATCATTTTTGAAAACAATACTGCAGTAAGTAAAGTTTAAAGTTTAGAGAGTTAACCATACTGAGGAATCAATGTCCTTGACCCAATTCTGAATATACCCTTTGTTGATGACGAACCGTCTCCAGTTGCAATCCATACTGATGAATCAATCTCTTTGACTCCAATTCTGAATATACCCTGTTGTTGATGACGAATCGCCTCGGTTTTGGAGACACCAGTTACCCGGACCTTGCTTCTCCTCCCAACGAACTTGCCTTCTCCGCCGGAAAATGTGAATCCTATGTTATTAACATACGTCTTGATAACAATTATCCGACTCTGGGTTTGGAGACGCCAATTACTTGGATCCTTGTTTCTCCTTCCAACGAACTTGCCTTCTTCGCCAGAAAATGTGAATTCTATGCCATTAACATACGTCTTGATGACAATTATGGGACTCTGAGGGGTGTGAATCCTATGTTATTAGCGTACGCCTTGATAACAATTGTGGGACCATTGGTTGCGGAGACGCCAATTACTTGGACCCTTGCTTCTCCTTCTGACGAGACTGCCTTTCCGTCAAAAAAGAGAATCCTATGCCATTAACATACGTCTCGATGGCAATTGTGGGACTCTAAATAGTGGGATCCTGTGTTACTAACTTACGTCTTGATAACAGTCGTGGGATACCCGGTTGTAAATCCTGTGCCATTAACATATGTCTCGATGACAGTTACCGGATTTAAAGTTTGATGATGTAGATTTTGTTGCTCACCCATGATTTTGGATGTGCGGTGAGAATAAATTTGTACTGAGAAACAACTTTGCTTGTTCCAATTCTGAAAATATTCTTTTGTTGACGACTCAATGTTCCATCTTGAACCAGGTTCAGATTCGACCTTGTAGTCAAAAGCAGGACTTTTCTGACCTTTCTGTTAAAAGCTGGGCTTTTCTGGAATTTCAGTCAAAAGCAGGGCTTTTTCTGACCTTTATGTTAAAAGCAGGGCTTTTCTGGAATTTCCAAAGAAAACTGGGTTTTCTGTAGATTTTTTGGGGATATCTCGTACGAGATAAGGATATCTCGTATGAGAGTTCTCTGTTTTTGCGCAGATCAGAGACATTTTAGGCGCTGAAAGTGATTTTTTTTAAATCACTTTTTCTTATTTTACTTCGGGAATTCTCAACCCTAGGCGATATTTTCATCCAAAAATCTTCACTTTCACCAAGTTCTAGTGATTTCCAATTTCGCGCCCCGACCCGTGGTCCTACTTGGCCCCACGTCCGAGACACGCACGGAAGACGTCATAAAACAATTTAAAGGAAATTTTTCGAAATACACTTTCATAAAAAGGGTCACACGACCAACACAACTACTTGAAACTTGACTTGAAGTCATAAAACAAACCAACTTCCACAACGAGTACTGAGCCACTTGGCCACAACTTTACTTACAAATATACAACACCTACATCTACTAAAAGAGATGATACAAAACTAAGTCACGGGTACACTACCCAAAAGGTGTTACATTTACATGATGTATCCTTTAACATACACACCACTTCCCAAAAGTCTTACCAAAGATTCTCTTCCCGACGTCCTCCCTGTGTGTGAACTATCCCCTGGGCTCCTTATCTAAAACGGTAAACAAATAAGGGGTGAGAATAAATCTCAGTAAGTTACTAAAATGCAACTACATTACATGCTTATATGATAAACATAAATGAACAATGTCACAAATGATCATATAGCATATAGCACATAATATGAGAGGCTCCCTATCGCCAACCGTCCCATACCGGTTGGAAATAACGACCAACTCATCATACAACACATAGTGTAGGAGTAAACACTCCTACGAGGATACCAAGCCAAGGTTTACCGAAATAACATGATCATCAGAGAAAACCATCTGAGAAAACCATCTGAATAACCATCTGAGAAGACCATATGTCTGAAACCATCTGAGCAGCATAAATAGCTGAAACCGAGATCCCGAAAACCAACCCATAACCAACAGAACCACAGTAACAACGAGGCAGCATCAATAGCTGAGACAGGTTCCGGAACCATATAACATAACAACAACAATAGCGGGAGAAAATGACACAAAGTCATACCCCTAAATGCTCACGCGAGGGAGCGAGTTCATCCCATCCAAGGCCAATCTGGACTGAGGAAATAGGTCCAGTAGAAAAGCCTTATAGTGCACTTAACTGATGCCACTACAATGCCTTCCACCTCCACTCGATAACATCCCAAACCTGGGAAATAGGACCAGTGGAAAAGCCTTATAGTGAACTTGGCTAGTGTGCCACTATAATGCTTTCCACCTCCACTCGATAACACACAAAACCAGCTGGACTTTCAACAAAGAGCACAGTAATAAATACTTGCTAAAACAACAACCAGGGCATGATTCCATAGAAGGAAACCACACAATCTCATCATAGAGAAGTAAACACGCTTTCACAATAATGTGCACAATCTTGACATTAAGTCACCACACAATCCATCTACACAATCACATTAAGTCAAACCCGATCACAAAGGACCGATTATATCATTTTGATACCTCATAACAATTATCTAGGCATCCTAGGACATCGCCTAAGACCTAGCCCAATACATAACGAAAAACAAACAAGTTGTTAAAACTCAGACTGCTCGGCCGCTCTACCTGCTTGACTCGGCCGAGCGGATCGGTCGAGTCCCCATTTTTGCTCGGCCGCTCATAATCATTGACTCAGCCGAGCGGATCGGCCGCTCGGATTCCTTAACTCGGCCGCTCCAAAGCAGAATGGCCAATTTTCAGGAAAAACTTACATGAACCCAAATCACTTACCACATCTTACCCAAGTTTATGACCAAGACTTACAAATGCTTCATACTCAAAGACACCAACATATATTTGTACTACTTACAACATCAATTTCCATAGCATTCCCACACTAACAACACTAACAAGATATGTAACAAGAAATTACTACTCCCTCCGTTTCACCGTTTCACAAGTATAATTATAATTTTTCTAATATACTAATATACCCACTTTAGGATACTTTCACTCCTTTCCCCGTCCCATAAATAATAGTATAATTTTATAATACATTTATTTAACATTTATCTCAAGTTAATATTTTACCGTCCCACGAGTAGGAGTATAACTTTTATTACTATTTAACACTCCAGGAGTATTCTAACATACTCAAAACATTCTTTCAAAATCATTCATCACAAACCCAACACATATTAACACTCCCTTCGTCCCAAATTTACAAGTATATAAAAAGTATACCCAAAACCTTATTTTATCACATATAAAGCACATAAAGCATGTTTATGACCATTTTAACATTTAAAAGGGGGGAATTAGTTACTTACCTATTTTTCGGAAACGAGTCAAGAAAATTATATTGTTCGGTAGATATGATCTAATCAACTCCCTGAACATTTATATATAATTAGATTTGAAAATGGAGTAGTAAATTAAAATAAATAAAATAACCAAAAACCAAACCCTTACCTTAGATTTCTTCTCTCAACAATGGTGGAATTTCATTTGGGAAAGTTAAGGGTGAGAGGGGGGTGAAGTCGACTGAGAGAGGGAGGGAGAAGAGGTAATGATCAACAAGTTTTATCCCAATTTCACAAATAAATCACCCAAGTTCTAGTTTTATCAATTAAACCCCTCAACTCTCACTTTCACTAAAGCCCCCATATAATTCCACTAACTCAACTAACTCCAAAATAATATTAGTACCAACAATCTAATTAACTCAATGATCAAATAAAATGTGCAAAATTCATATATTATGATGCAACACCTAAAATGCACACATAATTTTAAATTAATATTCACAAAAATATAAAATAAATATAAAATAAATAATAACCGATTTTGGGGTCGTTACACTCACTCTCCCTTAAAGAAAATTTGACCCGAATTTTAGGATTGCTTACCTCAACCCTCAAACAACCAAGGATACCTCCTTTTATTGCAATCCCGAAGCTTCATACCTAGTTCAATATCCTCTAAAACTTTAGACACAGAAGAGAAGAATCGTAAACATCCCTCGGAGCATAGAAACATGGAATACATTATAAACATCGTCAAGAGAAGGAAGTAAAACAAGACGATAACTCAACTTCTAGCTCTTCCCAAAATCTCAAAAGAACTGATATGTTAAGCAACTCCACAAGAAGTAAAGATATATCCCACAGATTCTCAAAATCAACTGAACAAGTTCTCACACATCCTCAAGAATCTGAATGGTTATTCCTAACTGACCATCTGTCCGAGGATGAAAAGTCGTTCTAATTCTCAATTCTGAACCCAAGGCCTTCTGAAATGCTTGCCAAAATTAAGATGTAAATAAGGATCCTATATCTAATACCATGCCCGTAGACATCTCATAAAATCGAACTATCTTTTGAACAAATAGGTAACAACTGTAATTAACATTTATACTCTCAAGATAGATAAAGTGAGAAGATTCGGTAACCAATCCACTATCAGTCAACATTATTGATTCCATTTATTCAGTGCAATTCCTTCAATGAAACTTTTCACAATAAATTCATATCCACTCAGAATTTTCAAAGGCTTGTCACAAACTAACTGATCACTGATATTCTACTTCCAGATTATTCACAGCTCAAGGACTTAGTTGAATGCTTAGAATTTCGCGGGTCAACAAATCAAAGGTAACTCTTCAAATTTATCTCAATACTCTACATTTACTTGGGTTCATAATTAAATTGGTCTTGTGTATCTCTTCAAGTATCTATAGTTGAATTCCGTTATACATGTTGGTTCCACTAAGTGTTGACCACATACTCTACCACAAAAGTTAAAGTTCCATCACTAGCAACGCACAAAATCGGGTTGTCTATCCTCGTTCATTCCACTAGAAATTTTCTATAGTTGAAATCCTTCAATAAAGTAGAACTTAAAGTTTTCACAATCGCAAAATCACCCCATATCTCAACTCACAAAGATTTCAAAATGTTAATTCCTCTAACATTCTCCAGTTAGTTTTATCAAACATGAACTATAAGTCAAGATATCCTCTAACACATTACCTTTCTCCGATGATATAACATAGTAAACACTTCAAATATAACTCCATCAAAGTCATTCAGTAATGCAATGGATGTATAATCGCAATAAATCTCAATTTATGGGTAGGGTAATTTTTGTTCATAAAGAATCAATCTTCTCAAAGCACACATTGTTACCGTTCCATTCTGAAGCAATAAACATCTCAATCACTCTTTAAGGCATCTCAATGAATAATGAATTATTAAATCCACTATAATGGTAAAACTCGACATATCCACTAGAAAATAATAACACAGATCATATCCTCTAGATAACGATAATACTAGTCAAATCCATTAAGCAATACCAATACTGAAGTTGTCATCAGCTCTCGTTTCAACAATTAACTCGCAACAATTAAACTCGTTCCACTCTTACCAATCCATCGAGAAAGTATCTTTCTATGCCGAATAGTTAACACGGCAACTACCTGAGAATCCATCAATGAATCTCTAATAATATACCAATCTCAACCATTCAAAATAACCCAAGGTTCTCCTCAAGAAACAAGTACCACTCAAGGGGAAATACACTTAAAATCTCACAAGGAAAGGATATCTTCTAATTTAAATGCAAATATTTCACTACTAATTCCATAAACCAACTACCAGGCACTCGTGACAACAATTTACAAGTTTGATGCATAAAAAGCATGAATGCTAAACACACACATATGTAAAACTCCACCACAATAACATCAAAATCTTGTGATGGTAACATCACTAAACCGTCAAGTAAAACATGCTCACGAATACGCACATCACAAGTACACGACACTTTATCGGTCGTCAAACACTCCCCCTTAAAGAAGACACATCTAATCACAGAAGGTAAAGACTCAGGAGACACATATAATCGAGAGACAAATTGCACAAACACACAAGTATGCGAGGAGCCAGGGTCTATAAGGGTATGTGCTCTCAGACTAGATATAAAAATTATACCTTCAGTCACATTAGAAGGATCCGAAATTTGCTGTTGAGTAATGGCAAAGACACGACCCTGCACTTTAGGCCTTCCTGAAGAATCCCTCTTCTGGCCCTGTGAAGACCCAACTACTCTTCCCAAAGACTGATTATTGAACCTGGGACAATGCCTCTGAAAATGACCCAACTGACCGCAATTCATACATCTACCTTGTTTCTTCCAACATTTCTCTTCAGAATGCCCTTCTTTTTGACAATAGTTACAAACCTTCTTATTTTGATACCCTAAAGTGTTACCCTGATTTCTATTACCTGTCTGTCCTTGAGAAGACCCTTTTGATTGTGAAGGTCCACCTTGATTCCCTTTATTATCCTCACGTTGTTGTTGTTGCCTACCTTGCCTCCCTGCACCTAACAATTCCATTTTCTTCTTGTGTTCCTCAATATCATTCTCCACCTGGTAGGCTCGATCAACTGCATCTTGAAAATCTTGCAACTTGTGGGATACTAGTTGAGTTCTAATCACAGTTCTCAATCCCTTTACAAATCGCATAGCCTTCCTCTCCTCAGTTGCCACTAAGTGGGTACAGTACCTGGATAACTCCGTGAATTTGGATGTATACTGAGCCACAGACATAATATTCTGCTCCAAGTTAAGAAACTCCATTTCCTTCTTGTCTTGATCTACCCGAGGAATGAAATGTTCCTTAAATTTCTTCAGAAAGTTCTCCCAATTATATGGTATATGATTCTCATCCCAGTTAATTTTCAAACTTTTCCACCAGTGCTCAGCAGCTCCACTCAACTTATAAGTAGCAAACCTGACTTGTTCTTCATCAGTACATCTAAGAACATCAAATATTTTTTCCATCGATTCAATCCACCTCTCAACCTTGGTCACATCCGGTTCTCCATCATAGCCAGTTGGTTTCATCTTTAAAAACTGTTCCAGACCATACCTCGGAGGTGCATGTTCTCCTCCTTGCCTCTGATCATGTATAGTTTTTATAGCTGCCTCGAACATTCCTTGAAACATAGCTCGAGCTTCTTCTCTTACATTACCCTGGCCGGCGGTACCCGACTGTTCACCCTCAGTTCCAACCATTTTTACTGAGTACCTGCATAAAACACTCAACGTTACTCACTCCATACTCAACTACCCTCCTAGGTCACTTAGTCATTCTAGACCATCTACAACCTAGCTCTGATACCAACTATCGCGCCCCGACCCGTGGTCCTACTTGGCCCCACGTCCGAGACATGCACGGAAGACGTCATAAAACAATTTAAAGGAAATTTTTCGAAATATACTTTCATAAAAAGGGTCACACGACCAACACAACTACTTGAAACTTGACTTGAAGTCATAAAACAAACCAACTTCCACAACGAGTACTGAGCCACTTGGCCACAACTTTACTTACAAATATACAACACCTACATCTACTAAAAGAGATGATACAAAACTAAGTCACGGGTACACTACCCAAAAGGTGTTACATTTACATAATGTATCCTTTAACATACACACCACTTCCCAAAAGTCTTACCAAAGATTCTCTTCCCGACGTCCTCCCTGTGTGTGAACTATCCCCTGGGCTCCTTATCTAAAACGGTAAACAAATAAGGGGTGAGAATAAATCTCAGTAAGTTACTAAAATGCAACTACATTACATGCTTATATGATAAACATAAATGAACAATGTCACAAATGATCATATAGCATATAGCACATAATATGAGAGGCTCCCTATCGCCAACCGTCCCATACCGGTTGGAAATAACGACCAACTCATCATACAACACATAGTGTAG
Organism: Campanula takesimana; assembly: GCA_026119855.1. Taxonomy (NCBI): domain Eukaryota; kingdom Viridiplantae; phylum Streptophyta; class Magnoliopsida; order Asterales; family Campanulaceae; genus Campanula; species Campanula takesimana. The sequence continues at coordinate 17,828 of JAOWBW010002400.1, forward strand.
GAGTAAACACTCCTATGAGGATACCAAGCCAAGGTTTACCGAAATAACATGATCATCAGAGAAAACCATCTGAGAAAACCATCTGAATAACCATCTGAGAAGACCATCTGTCTGAAACCATCTGAGCAGCATAAATAGATGAAACCGAGATCCCGAAAACCAACCCATAACCAACAGAACCACAGTAACAACGAGGCAGCATCAATAGCTAAGACAGGTTCCGGAACCATATAACATAACAACAACAATAGCGGGAGAAAATGACACAAAGTCATACCCCTAAATGCTCACGCGAGGGAGCGAGTTCATCCCATCCAAGGCCAATCTGGACTGAGGAAATAGGTCCAGTGGAAAAGCCTTATAGTGCACTTAACTGATGCCACTACAATGCCTTCCACCTCCACTCGATAACATCCCAAACCTGGGAAATAGGACCAGTGGAAAAGCCTTATAGTGAACTTGGCTAGTGTGCCACTATAATGCTTTCCACCTCCACTCGATAACACACAAAACCAGCTGGACTTTCAACAAAGAGCACAGTAATAAATACTTGCTAAAACAACAACCAGGGCATGATTCCATAGAAGGAAACCACACAAGCTCATCATAGAGAAGTAAACACGCTTTCACAATAATGTGCACAATCTTGACATTAAGTCACCACACAATCCATCTACACAATCACATTAAGTCAAACCCGATCACAAAGGACCAATTATATCATTTTGATACCTCATAACAATTATCTAGGCATCCTAGGACATCGCCTAAGACCTAGCCAAATACTTAACGAAAAACAAACCAGTTGTTAAAACTCAGACTGCTCGGCCGCTCTACCTTCTTAACTCGGCCGAGCGGATCGGTCGAGTCCCCATTTTTACTCGGCCGCTCATAATCATTGACTCAGCCGAGCGGATCGGCCGCTCCAAAGCAGAATGGCCAATTTTCAGGAAAAACTTACATGAACCCAAATCACTTACCACATCTTACCCAAGTTTATGACCAAGACTTACAAATGCTTCATACTCAAAGACACCAACATATATTTGTACTACTTACAACATCAATTTCCATAGCATTCCCACACTAACAACACTAACAAGATATGTAACAAGAAATTACTACTCCCTCCGTTTCACCGTTTCACAAGTATAATTATAATTTTTCTAATATACTAATATACCCACTTTAGGATACTTTCACTCCTTTACCCGTCCCATAAATAATAGTATAATTTTATAATACATTTATTTAACATTTATCTCAAGTTAATATTTTACCGTCCCACGAGTAGGAGTATAACTTTTATTACTATTTAACACTCCAGGAGTATTCTAACATACTCAAAACATTCTTTCAAAATCATTCATCACAAACCCAACACATATTAACACTCCCTTCGTCCCAAATTTACAAGTATATAAAAAGTATACCCAAAACCTTATTTTATCACATATAAAGCACATAAAGCATGTTTATGACCATTTTAACATTTAAAGGGGGGAATTAGTTACTTACCTATTTTTCGGAAACGAGTCAAGAAAATTATATTGTTCGGTAGATATGATCTAATCAACTCCCTGAACATTTATATATAATTAGATTTGAAAATGGAGTAGTAAATTAAAATAAATAAAATAACCAAAAACCAAACCCTTACCTTAGATTTCTTCTCTCAACAATGGTGGAATTTCATTTGGGAAAGTTAAGGGTGAGAGGGGGGTGAAGTCGACTGAGAGAGGGAGGGAGAAGAGGTAATGATCAACAAGTTTTATCCCAATTTCACAAATAAATCACCCAAGTTCTAGTTTTATCAATTAAACCCCTCAACTCCCACTTTCACTAAAGCCCCCATATAAGTCCACTAACTCAACTAACTACAAAATAATATTAGTACCAACAATCTAATTAACTCAATGATCAAATAAAATGTGCAAAATTCATATATTATGATGCATCACCTAAAATGCACACATAATTTTAAATTAATATTCACAAAAATATAAAATAAATATAAAATAAATAATAACCGATTTTGGGGTCGTTACATCCAACCCTTTAAAATGGCCGGTGCACCTCGTTCGCATAAGGAACACCTCTTCAATAGGCATATGAAGCGTAAAGTGTGGGCGACGGACGAGTTGTGCCCCTTTCCCGATGATCATATTTCTCACGCCGTTCGGACGAGGCAGGTAAGGATCTCTTCCTTGTACTGAGTTTTCATGTCAATTTCGTTGTTGCATGTCTCAATTTGGTGCCTTCGCAGTTCGACTTTTGTCAAATTTTTGCCTACAATCATCGCTGCTAGGGTTTACCATGGATGGCTGATCTCTCGATGGAATTTCATCCTTGTTGACGTTGAAAATCATTGTAGTATAGTAGTACATGATTTCGATTGTCGTTTTAGGCAATTCTGCGATTTTTTGGGTAAAATGCTTAAATGAGGATTTTACCGATTTTCTGTCATTCGTCTCTTTTGCCTTTGTTGTTTGCAGTCATTCAGGGGATCTCATTATTGGTCAGGATGCTTTTGACCATATGTATTTGGAGGCCGATTATCAGGACTTTCTTGCTCGTCTCATGCCCCGGTTGATTCTGGAGGGTGATCAGGCTCAGGCCCAGGGGGTTGTTCATGTCCCTTTCCGTCTGCAGCTTGGACCAGCTTCATTTACCTACAGCATGGCTGAGGGGATAGAGAGCACCGAGGACCTTCCTGCCCAGTACGATATGCCTGAGGGACTCGTACCTCCTGCCGACGCGACCATGGTATGGTTTATGACCCTCTTTCTGTCAATTTCGCCATTCTACCATTTCATATCTCTGTTTATCATTTATCTGAATATCTTGACATCTCTATTTGTTTCTTCTCAACAGGTGCCCATTGCTGAGTATAGAGAGGTCGCCGGACGGCTCGCCCAGTTTATGGCATATGCTAAGAGGGTGAAGAGGGAGACCGCGGATCTCTTAGACCGATTGGCTCGCCAGACAGCAGAGTCGGCTTTTTGCGGGAAGAGACCTCGGACTGACGAATGATCACGTGGCAGTGGCAACGTCTCCTTTCTTCTTGATGCCGTAGTAGACGGGATCCCCTTTTGTCCCTTCTTTTATTGATGTTGTATTTATTGCCTCGGTGTAGGTGAAGACAATTTCTCTTTCTTTGGTTTGTACCTATGCAACAGTTAACTCCTAACTCTAACACAAAATACTTTTGTTAATTTTAGTTTTTATTTTCTGACTGTGTAATGGATTGATTCACATCTGGTTGGTCAACCGAGGGGTATTTTTATGAGATGGGTTCGTGTTGGGTCATTTGTAGGTGATGTATGAACTGCTTTGGGTGCATTTCTGAGGTGCTTGAGACATATTTTGACTTATTGGGCAACCTGAGATTTGAGCAGAGTTTCTGTTATTTGAAATGGGAGATGCCTCGTACAAGACATCGATGTCTCGTACGAGCTATCCTCTGAATCTGCGACTGTTTCTCCTTTTTTCCTCGAGGATTTGGTTTCCAAACTTGTATATAAACACCTCTAGTCCGTCCTAGAATACCATGCAGCCTTAAATCAGTTCTGGCAACTTTTGTTTTGTAGTAAAATTCTCAACCTTTTGCTCCCAATGGCCCTAATTCGATTGGTAACACTGCTTCCATCCCATAGGCTAGGGCGTATGGAGTTTCATTGGTGGCGGTACGGATTGAAGTACGGTAGCCCCAGAGTGCAAAAGGTAATTTGTCGGGCCAGTCTCTGCCAGTCTTAGCCATTTTCCTAATGATAGTCTCTATGGTTTTGTTAGCAGCTTCGACTGCTCCATTGGTTTTTGGTCAGTATGGTGACGACTGGTGTCTCTCTATCTTGTACTCTACAAGTAGTTGGTCACAATATTTTTCAAAGTACGTGCCATTATCGGATATCATCTCATGAGGTACCCCATATCGGCATATGATGTTGGTCTTAATGAACTCAGCCACCTTCTTGGCATTTAAGACTTTATAGGATAGAGCCTCGATCCACTTAGTGAAGTAATCAACGGAAACCAACACGAATGAGTGCCCATTATGACCTGTCGGTGAGACTTTGCCAATGACGTCTATTCCCCATGTAGAAAACGGCCAAGGGGATGTCATGGGGTATAACACGGATGGTGGTGCGTGTTGCAAGTTAGCATGTATCTGACACTTGTGGCATTTCTTAACCATCACGGTACAGTCGACTTCCATTGTAGCCCAATAGTATCCTAGTCGGATAATTTTCTTCGCTAGCATGTTGCCATTCATGTGGGTTCCACAGACTCTTTGATGGACTTGGTCTATGATTTCTATGGCTTCATGCTCATCAGCACAAAGTAGACACTGCTTGTGGTGTTTCTTGTAGGGGCGATCACCTATAATAATGAATTGGGCGGCAAACCATTTGAGGGATATCTTCTCTTTAGGTGATGCGTCTGATGGGAATGTTCCGTCTAGGAGGAAACGCCATACATCATAATACCAAGGTTTATCGTCCAAGGTATTTACGGAAACAGAGTCACACTCTTCTTTGCAGTCGTGTAGGTCTATGATTGAGTAATAAGCAGGAGTCGTTCGCCTCGCGACTTTGAAGGTTTTAACCTCAATCCATTCGAGAATTTCCACAAGTGACGCTAGCATGGCTAGCGAGTCTGCCAAGCGGTTCTTATCTCTAAGAAGATAGTAGAAAGTGATTTCTTTGAATTGTTTGACCAAATCTTGGAGATGGTCGTTATATGTCTGGAGTGTAGGATCTTGTACCTTCCACTTCTTGAGTGACTGATAGATTAAAAGTTGTGAATCTCCGTATACTTCTAGTTCGGTCACATTTCTTTCTAAGGCTGCTTTAAGCCCCGCTATGCAAGCTTCGTACTCGGCAATATTGTTAGTGGCCTCAAAGTCAAGGCGGATTGCGAGTGGAGTGTAGAAATCTGAGGGATCTACTAGTAACATGCCAATGCCATATCCCCGTTTATTGCCTGCGCCATCGAAAAATAATTTCCACTTATTTTCTGCTATTGCCATGATGTCCTCATCAGGGAATCGCGGGTCTTCCCCCTTCGCTTCATCACATGGAAATTCGGCTAAATGATCCGCAAAGACCCTTCCTCTTACGGATTTCTGTGTGATGTAAGTGATATCATACCCCGCGAGCATAAATTACCACTTGGCTATCCTAGAGGATACATGCGACTTCTCGAAGATGTACTTCATTGGGTCCATTCGGGCAATCAGTTGTATAGGAAACGCCTCCATGTACGGCTTTAATCTCTCAGCCACCCATACCAGTGCAGCACACGACTTTTCTAATGCAGAGTAATTCAATTCATCCCTTAGAAGCGATGGCTGACAAAGTACACGCCACTCTCTTTCTTCGAATAAGGTTGCTCTTGTGCTAGCATAGCCCCTAGTGCAGTGTCATTGACTGTGAGGTATAAGGTCAACGGTTTCTTTTTATGCGGTGGGACCAATACTGGCGGGTTCACTAAGTATTGTTTGACCTTCTCAAAAGCTTCTTGGCACTCTTCAGTCAATTCTAGGGATGCATTCTTCTTGAGGAGTTTAAAAATGGGCTCGCACATCGTCGTGAGTTGATTAATGAAATGACTAATGTACTGAAGGCGACCCATGAATCCCTTGACTTCTCTTTGCATCTTAGGTGGAGGCATGTCAACGATGGCTTTAATCTTAGTGGGGTCAGCTGCTATACCAAGCTCGGTGACCATGTACCCAAGGAATTTCCCTTTCACTACCCCAAATGTGCACTTGGCCGGATTAAGTCTCATCTTGTGGTGTCTCAGTCGTTCGAAGAAATTTCTGAGGTCGACGAAGTGCTGCCCATCGGAGACTTTAGAGTGTATGATCATATCATCAACGTACACTTCCATCTCTTTATGTATCATGTCGTGGAACAACGCAGTTACAGCTCTCTGGTAAGTGGCTCCGGCATTTTTAAATCCGAACGGCATGACTGTATAACAGTACGTCCCCCAGGTTATGGTAAATACCATTTTGTGTTGGTCCTCCTCGGCCATGAGTATTTGGTTGTACCCTGCAAATCCGTCTACGAACGAACGGACTTCGTACTTTGCGGTATTGTCAACAAGCATGTCTATGTTCGGAAGAGGAAAGTCGTCTTTCAGAGAAGCCTTGTTAAGATCACGGAAATCTACATAGACACGGACCTTTCCGTTAGCTTTGGAGACTTGCACAGTATTAGCCAACCAGGTTGGATACTCTAGCACTTTTATGAACCCAACACTCAGGAGTTTCTCTATCTCTTTCTTGACTTGTACCGACCACTCGGGTTTAATTCAACGGAGTTTCTGCTTGACTGGCTTTGAATCAGGAAGCAGCGGTATCTTATGCTCAACAATCGAATTGGATAGCCCCGGCATATCTTTGTAGGACCATGCAAACACATCCATGAATTCTCTGAGAAGCGCTTTGAGAGCTTGTCGGTCTTCACCTTTGAAGAAACTGCCAATCTTGGTCTATTTCGGATCATCGTCTGTCCCCAGATTAACTGTTTGCATTTCTTCGGCATCAATAGGACCATTTCCGCCCCGATGACATACTTGCTTGTTAATTTCTTGTAAGATTTGTTTGTTTTCTTGATCTATCTCGTCATATGACTCATTATTATCTAATTCGTTAGACTTATTAGTTAATTTATCATTTACGATGTTAGCAATCTCAAAATACTCAGAAAGATCTATTTTTTCATTAAGAAAGTAGGGGAATACATGTTCCGCGATGGCATCCAAGTCCTCTTGTGTGAGCTCATCGGTAGCGGTATCTGATTCTAAAATAAGAGTTACAAATTTTCTTTCCCTATGGGGATGGGGAGTGCACCCTAACTCTTTGATCAGGAAGTCTTCACTTGCTATGGGTCCCCCAGTTGTATACCAGTTCTAGATGGGTTCATCACACTTCTTGATGAGCTCAGTGTAGTCTTGGTTCGGAGCGTCCCCCTTCTCTATGGCATTGATCTGAGTGTCCTCTAGCTTGTACAGGTTGAGAAATTGGCACAATAGGTCTTCTCCCAACACAAAGTCCCACTCACTGCATGCTTCGGCCTTGGTACCCCCTAATTCTCGAGGTATCCACGAGAATTGCATCGGTTCTGTTTCAAGTGAGTATAGATCACAGTCACTGAATATTTCAAAGCCCAGTTGGCGCTTCCCCCTATGGTCGATCCATGGTTCAGGGAATATGAAGTATGGCAAGTTTTCCCCCTCGCGTACAAAATTGTTATTTTCCATACTTAGTACTTGATTATAAGACAACATGTAACAGAAAGAAGTTTCATTTTTAAAATTTGGAGTGCTCTCTCCCACATTTGGGACTAGGCGAGTAGTCTCCTCCTTCTCACTTGCTATTTCTATTACATTGATCCCTCCTCTCGCAGTTGGGAGGGGGTTTGTCACCACATTAGAAACCCCTAGTTGCATAGACTCTATGAGATCTTGGATCACATCTTTGAGGTGGTTGCAGGAGTTGGTATCATGACCACTAAATTGATGGAACTTGCAGTAAAGGTGGTGAGCATGATTTGCAGGGAGTTCCCTTAATGTGGCAGGAGGTTTCCTTGGTGCGACTTTTCCGGATTCTACGAGTATGTCATAGAGTTCCCCTTGAGTGACGCCTTCTAATTTGTTGTAGACTCTCTCTTTCTTCTTTTCTTTATTGGGTGGAGGGACGGAGGAATAGTTGCTCCTCCCTTAGTTATTGAAAGCGATAGCATTGACAGATGTGTCTTTGATAGTAGAGCCTTTGCTAGGGTAGCGGTATCCACCATCTCCCTTAGCCTCTTTCCTACTTTTGAAGATGTCCTCTAGTCGAAGACCGGCTTTATGAAGTTCAGAGAAACTTGGGAAGAAATTACCGGAGATGCGGTCTTTGTACTCATTACAGAGTGATTTCAGGAAGATGTGCATTTGGTCATCCGTAGTTGGCCTATCAACAATCTCGGTGAGCTTGGCTCTCCATATTTTGACAAAGTCACCAAACATCTCATTAGTACCTTATTGGATTTGCTCGAGGTCTCTTTTAGTGGGACGGTAAGTAGTATTGTCCTCCAAGCGCCTTTAGAAGACTTCACATGCGGTAGCCTAATCGGTCCTTGTGGCTAAGGGTAGAGACATGTACCAATCCCTTGCCGCCCCCTCTAAAGTTTGGGGAAAGCTTTGGGTAAAGACAGTGCCATCCACTTTCATCGGAAGAATGGCCCAAGTGTAAGTTTCAACATGGACACGAGGACAAGTAGTGTCATTGAACTTGGCTATGTCAGGGGTGCGAAAATTTCGTGGCATCTTAGTGATTGACTTGCGGAGTGCAATGGGGTCAAATGGAATGATGGAGCCCTTTGTTAGACCAAGATGTGCAAACCTCTTTTCAAGAAACTCAGCAGTGGCGGAGTTGATGAAGTTGGTGTCATCACTAGCTTTCTTTTTCCTATCACTTGCCTTAGTATCCTCGTCATCGGAGGAGGAGGAAGAGTCGGATGTATTTGAATCAGAGTCGGAATCATCATCCCTCTTATTCTTTTTCTTAGCATGGGACTCCCCATCTTTGGAGGGGGTTTTTGACTTCTTATTACTCCGTTTGAGTTCTTGGAGCTCTTACAGAACGGAGTCGATGTCTTTGGCGTGATGATCACTCTCACGGGCGGCAATTTCAGCTTGTCTTTGACTTGCTGCTCAAGTCGTGCAATGACGGTCTTAGCGGCTTCCAAATCAGTGATGGGGGTACCAGCCATTACTGTGACCTTTTCTAGTCTCTTGGTCTTGGGATCACGGATGTAGACTACCGAAGCGATTGTGTTGGGAGTATGGAGCTACTTTGCTGATCGGACGGACCTAGAGTACAGAAATTGTGTCAAATCCAGGCTAGGGTCCCAACAAGTCGGCTTTTATGAGATAGGCTGACCAAACACTGCAGAATCATAGAAAAGGAGAGATGCCTCGTACGAGACATGGATGTCTCGTACGAGGCATCCATCCTGACAGTCAGATTTGCAGATTTTAATCCTATCGGACGAAATATAATCCATTTTAAACGGTTACTACTCTAGTTCATCCTGGAACAGTGGATTCTGTCACCCTAGAATATGAGCCCCTTGTTTTTCACATGTATTGCACTCTCTCAAACGGACAATTCGGGCAAAGGTCCCATATTCTCATCGGAATCCACCGTTCAATTAACCAAACCTAAGTGATTCCGTAGTTGTTTTGCACTTTGTTAAACAACACATTAATGCAATCAAACCTTGTGAATTTTAAAGGACAACCGGAAGGAAAATGTTTAACGGTGCGGTCGAAACTAAGCCAAAATGGCATCCACAATCCCGCATAGAATAGTGAAAGTAGGAAAACACAAACTCAGATTTACGTAGGGAGGTTCTCCATTCTTTCAAAATCCTTTGTTCAACATTTTACCGAAGGGACATTCGTCATATTCACAAGGGAGGATTATAGATTGTAAAGATGCGTTATCTTGGGCAAAGATTAAAACAACCCTAAGAATCGAACCGACCGGTCTTGAGGAGTGTCTTATTAAATAGTATGTATGCATGAGGTTGATGCAAGGCTTACGGATAAGGCTCCCCATGAACACAGTCTAGAAGCGTGTCACGGAGTGGGTACACCATCTTTGGGGAGACCGGCAAGGGCCATTCGTTAGAATGGGGGTACTGACCGACATCCGTCCTCCGATTGGGACCTGGGTTTATAGGGTATGTAGTGAAACTATTCTACATGTATGCACGTGTGTGAGAGTCAAGATCTAGGTGACAAAGAGAAAATAGAAAGTTTTTTTTTTCGAAAATAAAACAAAAGCAAACAATGGTCGGCCCAAGTGGCTTCCTACGTTTTCCTCTTGTGGAGGAACTCAGGCCGTCGTAGTTCACACAAAAGGAAAACATAAGCAAATCAGAGAATAAAACAAATAGCAAGTACTCTTGCCTACGTTGATAGTAACAAGAACTTCGTGTATTGAACTTTCGAGGCACTGGACAGGAATATCATCATATATGCGCTCGATCTCCTCCGCATTGCTGAAGAATTCATCAATGTATGAAGGGAGAATGAAAGTATGTCCTTTTGTGAAGAGGGGCAGGATGCCAGAGGTATCCATTAGCTCCATCATATAGCGTCCTAGCGCATCCATTTTCAGGTCTTCCACATCGAGTTCCCAACCGGGAATGAAATAATTCAAATTCTGCTCAAAACAAAGGTGATGAATTAGATTTGGACATGCGCATGGAGAGAAGCACATGAGCATGAGCTATATGCGCAGCTGTAGACACCCCGCCTTGGACCGCTCACCCCGATTGCACATTTGATTTTGTGTTTCTCCCTATTTTAAGTGTTTCCTGTTAGTTTCTGTTACTTTGGTTAAGTTCCAGACGGACTCCGTTAAGTCCCGGGGCTAAACTGAATAACAGTTCTAACTTTCTAGTCCATTCTGTCAGAAATTGCTTCTCAGAGTCGCGCGCCTACGCCCCTTGAGGCCAGACGCGCGCGCCTTCCGCCGCCTAGGTGGGATGCGCGCGCTTCTGGGGCGTGTCAGTTACAGATTCTGCCCAAGAATCTCTCCCTTGCTCATTATACATGATTTTGCCCGGGAAAGATTTCTTGGAGACTCCGTTTGGCTCCAAAAACAGTCACTTTTCAACAATAAAAACCCCTCCAATCCATCATTGGAGGAGGACTTGGAAAATCATTACTTTCAAACCTTCTTACTCACTTCTTTCATAGACTTTTCTTGGGACTTCTTCAACAAAGTATTCAATATCTTCTTCAAGGCTTCACAAGAGATTCTTTTTGAAGGATACTATAGGTAAAGGTCTTAAACATTTCTCCTCTCCTTCTTCTTCTTCTTCTTCTTCTTCTTCTTCTTCAAATCAAAAGTGCAATCACCCAAAACCATTTGGGACATGACACCAACGGTCCTTTCATTACATTGAATTGGCCAAGGACTCATCTCCCTACATTTCAAACTCTAAAACCCCTTTTTTATCATCATTTTAATAGAAAGAACACATTTATCTTAAAAAGTGAATTATGAACAAACAAGACCGACTTTGCTCGGGCGAAATGGGTGTTTAAGTACTTCCCATTTCATAACCTAACCTCCGAACCCCTCATCTCAAGAATCTTTGGTTTCGTAATCAATAAAAAAAGGCTATTTTCTTAGGTTTTCTCGCGTTCCTCTAAAACGTGGGTGGCGACTCTTAAAATCAATTAGACATCCTAGGTAATTCGCGCGCTCTAGCCAAGCCGTGGTTCCCCGGGGTATCTACAGTGGAGACTCCGCTGGGGACTGCTTGAGGGTTAAACTTGTGTTTCTGTTCATAATTCACTTTTTCTGGGCATTCTGGAAATTGGCATGGGAAGCGCGCGCCTCGGACCTTCATGGTCCAAAGCGTGCGCGTCCCGAGTCAAATTCCAGAATCGCCCGCCTTCCATGTGTTCTTCCTATTCTTCCTATTATTTCGTGCTAACAAACATCGCAGGGGTTCCATCACACAATCAGGACCAGGGCAATCCCCTGAGTCCATAAGTTTTCTGATAATCTGACAGGTGAGCCCAGAAGCGGGCGCCTCCCAGCTTCTATGCGCCAGGCGCGCGCTTCCCACAACACTAGCCTGAGGCGCGCGCTTCTGGGCCAATTTCCAGGGCAATAACAGGTTTTAGTGACTGAACAGAACAGTGGGGTGTGAGCACAGTTGCCTGCATCAGAACAGAATTGAACCCTTGTACTTTTTATTTTTATGTTTTATTTACCGGTCACACGGGTAATTCGGGAGTTTTAATTTATGTGTTTATGTGTTCTTATCTTTTCTTTTCGAAAAAAATAAAAAATAAAAAATTTTGTCACGTGATAGACCTCACACTACGTGCACATTACTCCTATAAACTGCTCACTATCGAGTCGCACAAGTCCGACCCCAAACCCGTCGAGGCCCGTCCTAGAAAGTTTCAAGCTCCACTCGACCTTGGCTCTTTCGAAGCGGTAAACCTCAGCCCGTGGCGTAGTTCATGACTACATGCCGGGGGTGACCTTTAAGCCTCATATTCAAGCCGAGCACAAACCACACAATTCTAGTTAGGGTCTAACACTCCGTGACTCAAGTCGGTTTCCATGTACCGAGATTTCCCTAAACTAATGTCTTCAAATCATACATGCCAACTTGTTGAAACGGACGCAATAAAAATCCGTCCCCAAAAGTGGTTATTTTGGACGAAAATAAAAAATCCGTCCCCGCATGTATGCTTTACTACATTAATTTAGTTTAATCCCGACACATGTAGGATTCACAAGCGTGATGGAATCCGATGAGTATATGGGACCGCAAGATGGTCTATATACTAGTGTGACGATTCCATTATTTTCTTAGAAACCCCAAAAAGGACCCATTCCCTCCGACTTATAAAAAAAAAAAAAAAAAAAAAAAGAGTCTTTTTTCTTATGTGGTTCGAGTCGTGTGCCCAACTGTGTGTTCTCAACCTCTTCATGGACCGAAAGTGTGAACCGAGACTGACAATGGCTACTTCTCCAATTATAGGTCCGATTGGTACTCTCCGCATCTAAAGAGATTCATCCAACAGGCTTGTCCGTGAACCGATCACTCCAACAGCTTCTACATCATCAATGGCCGGCGACTCCAACACCAACAACGCCATGACTCTCGAACAGCTTTCTACCATGGTTCAAACACTCGAACAACAAATCACCACTCTCAACAACGAGGCTCAAACCAAAGAAGCCTTGTGGCAAGCTCATGTCGACAGTCAAAGGGAGGCCCACGAGGCCGAAGTTGACCAACTGAAAGCCAAGCTCCTTAAACTCTCCAAGAACAAGGGGGTTAATGACAACGAGGAATCCGAGTGGACCAAGGGTTTGTTTGAAAGCTCGTATGTCAGTGCCCGTACCAAAAAAGTGGGGGGACCAAGCACCGACAACAACGACCCCAAAATGGTCGATTCCATCATGGCCTACATTGATCAGAAATTCGACGGCCTCAACATGGGAAAAGGCTCCAACACAAGCCTTTATCAAACATCCATCCTCATGAGCACGATGGCCGCTCTTCCCGACAAATTCAAGATGCCCGACATTAGCAAGTTTAAGGGCAACTCATGCCCAATGGCCCACATCGAGACTTACATTTGGGCTATGGTTCCGAAGAAGGTCTTCCCAAAAGTTATGGCTCAATGCTTTCCTCTCACCCTAGAGGGGGCGGCAAAGGATTGGTATGCAACTCTCCCGCTCACTGTCCGTCTTTATTGGGATGCCGCTATGCTTGCCTTCAAGAATCAATATCAAGGCAACACCACTCACCGCCCCACAAGGAAAGAGCTCGAGAACACCACTCAAAGAGACAACGAGTCCTTCATTTACTTCACAAGGAGATGGAATGACAAGCTCTCTGAAATTGTTGAGAGGCCGAACACAAAATAGCAAATGGACATCTTTCTCAAATGTCTCAAGATTGATCTCCGCACCCACCTAAGTGGGGTTTGCTACTCCGACTTCTCCCAAATGTATGAGGCAGGGGTACGCATGGATGACTTGCTCAAGGAGATTAAAAAGACCACTCCTACTTACCGATACAAGGCCGCCTCTAGTTCAAACAAAGAGGCTTCTGTCAATGCCGTTACTACCGACAAGGGGAATTACAAGAAGGTTCCCCCACCACAAGGCAAGCGGTTCCAAAACGACCACGTCTACACTCCTCTCAACAGCATGACCATCACCGAGGCCTATGAAGCTCTAAAGGCCAAGGGACAAATCACCCCTCTTCAAGGGTACAAGCAACCACAACCGCTCCGTCCCAATCATGCTCACCACAAATGGTGCGACTACCATCAATGCACCGGCCACCTCACCGAGGATTGATTCTCCATCCGCAACACCATCCAAGACCTTATAGACAAGAAGGAATTCATAATCCCTAATGAGGGTGGTGTCAATGTAATAGAGGTAGGAAAGTTTGAAGGAACCACTCATTCGATCCCAATTGTGAATGAGGGCTCCGATGATATGAATAAACTTGATAATTCTTGTTATGTTGTGACTTATAATGAGATTATGAGGGAAGTCTTAGAGAATAGGAAGAAGAAGCTACAAGGGACCGTGAACGTGCTCACTCGCAGTGGCCGAGTAACAACGAGCACAATCCCTCCCAATACTGCAGCAACCAGCACCTCTTCTCAAAGATCGCAAGCACGCGACATACCCGAAGATCCTTTGTTAACACAGCTCAAGAAGACGCAAGCCAACATATCCATCTGGGACCTTATTGCATCATCAAAGAAACACCGAGACCTCGTCATCAAGAACTTGGATGACACATCAGTCTCTCCCGACACGACTCCTGAGGACCTCACAGCAATGATAGGTCACATTCACTTCGGCAATGTCATCACTTTTGCCGACATGGACCTCCCGCCATTTGGGTCCGAACACAATAAAGCCATCTACCTCAAAGTAAGGGCAAGGGGGAGACCCATCTCAAGAGTTCTAGTAGACAGTGGTTCTGCACTCAACTTAATGCCGAGCCGAGTCATGGGCATACCGGGGCTCAAAAGCTCCGATTTACGACCCTCCGCACAAGTCATTAAAGGGTACGACAGCACTGCCCGTACAGTCATGGGAATGTTAGAAGTTGATATCGAATTTGGAAGCATGATCATGTCCGTCCCATTCTAAGTACTTGATGTCCCTGCTTCATTCAACCTACTTCTGGGCCGACCTTGGATCCACAGTTCCAATGCGGTACCTTCCACTCTCCATCAGTGTGTCAAGAGCAGAAATGGGGATGAGATAGTCAATATCATGGCCGAGAATGTCACCGTCCACAGAAATGGGGGGCAACCAGTTCACCAATTCCAACACGGGATAGAAGATGCCACTCTCTCTGGCGTCAACACCATTGACAAAGAAGGGTGGGCCCCCGGCAATCCTAAAGTCCTCCGCATGATGAGGAACATGAATCACTTTCCCGTTTTAGGCCTAGGGAAGCATCAACAAGGGATATTGCACCCCGTAGTAGTTCTTTTCGTCAAGAACAAGTTTGGCCTGGGATACGAGCCTACCAAGGATGACTTGAAATACGAGCAAGCAGTCAAGAATCAAAGGACCCAAGCTTGCAAAGAAGGTCGACAATATGAAATCCCTGACTTGAGACCTTACCGCAACACACTAAACGGTTATTTTGTTCGCCAAGGGGAAGATGTCCCGTACATGATCTTTCCCGAACTGTGGGTTAACGATAAGGGCGTCAGAAAGCCCGGTCTCGAGATCTTCACCGATTGTGAAATACCGGCACAAGAAAGGGAACCTACTCCAATGTCACCCCAAGAGTGTTGGGGCAAGAAAGTGACCATAGAGTCCAAGGTAGAGGTTACCGTGGGGGAAGAACTATCCGATCTGGCCTCCATGTTCGAAGAATTTTGCATCATGGACGATTGTCAAATCAACGCCATCTCCGAAAACACAAAAATGGAAAGTCCATCTATTAGCGAGATTCAGCCAAGCTCCGAGCCAATCAACAACTGGTATTCAACGAAGGGGCCCTTAGTGTCCGAAGATTTCTTAGTTCGAGAAATGGGTTGCATACCCCGTACAGCAACAAAGGAAGAGCGACTCACACTTATTTTCGAGTCCGAGAGTGTTTCTAATGCCCTCACCCAAGAGGATATGGAGGCAATAACCGAGCGTGTGTTTCCTTTCTTTGCTAATGAAAAATTTGATATTTCTGAGTACCCCGAGATTGCAAACATCATAAATGATGAATTAACTAATAACGAACTTAATGAACAAGTTAATAACGATTCAAATTATGATGAAATAGACCACGAAAACATAACATACCTAAAAGAACTAGCTCAACAGGTTCGTTGTCGTGGTGAAAATGGTCCAGGGGCTGATGAGGAATTGCATGTTGTTAATCTGGGTACCGAAGAAGAGCCGAAAGAAACGAAGATTGGCAGCTTCTTCAAAGGGGAAGACAAAGACAAATTGACTGCACTGCTCAGAGAATTTGTGGATGTATTCGCATGGTCGTACAAAGACATGCCGGGTTTGGACAGAAAGGTCGCAGAGCACAGAATTCCGATCAGAGAGGACGCCAAGCCAGTAAAGCAGAAGCTCAGAAAGATCAAGCCAGAATGGTCTCTACAAGTCAAAGAAGAGATTGAAAAGCTCCTCAGTGTGGGTTTCATCAAAGTCATTGAGTATCCGACTTGGCTAGCCAACATTGTGACAGTCAGAAAGGCAAACGGAAAGGTTCGAGTTTGTGTGGACTTTCGGGATTTGAACAAAGCTTCCCTGAAAGATGATTTTCCACTACCAAACATCGACATGCTCGTCGATTCAACTGCCAACTATGAAGTCCGCTCATTTGTGGATGGTTTTTCCGGTTACAATCAGATCCTCATGTCTGAAGAAGATCAACACAAGACAGCTTTCACAACTCCGTGGGGCACTTTCTGCTACACAATCATGCCGTTCGGACTAAGGAACGCTGGGGCTACCTACCAGAGGGCTGTTACGGATCTATTCCACGATATGATTCATAAAGAGATCGAGGTCTATGTAGACGACATGATCATCCATTCGAAGGGAACCGATGGTCAACATCTGATCGATCTACGCAAATTCTTTGAAAGGCTTCGACAACACAAGATGAGACTCAATCCCGCAAAGTGCACTTTTGGGGTCATCAGAGGAAAGGTTCTTGGTTAGATGTGTAGACACCCCGCCTTGGACCTCTCACCCCGATTGCATACAAAGTATTTTTATTTAACTTATTTTTGTTGATTTCTGTTAGTGCGGTTAAGTTCCTAACTGATTCCGTTAGTTTTGGACTAAACTGCATAACAGAGTTAACTTTTAGGGTCATTCTGTCATTCTGTCATTTTTCACCCGCGGGCGCTTCCGGCACTGCCAGTGAGCCGCGCGCGCGTCCCGCCC
Source organism: Campanula takesimana (assembly GCA_026119855.1). Lineage (NCBI taxonomy): Eukaryota > Viridiplantae > Streptophyta > Magnoliopsida > Asterales > Campanulaceae > Campanula > Campanula takesimana. Next base: position 34,815 of record JAOWBW010002400.1, read on the forward strand.
CAAAAGTCGGACCCGCGCACTTCCCACTTTGGCAGTAACGGATTGCACCTTATTTCCCTCCCTTTTCTTATTTACAAACATCTTTTCTTGATCACAAAAACCATCTTTTTACATCCACATTCATCCCCTCTTTTCTCATTAACTCTCAATCCCAAATTCTAAGCCTTTTCCCAAAAACTAATATTTCTTTCATTTATTATTTGATTTCTTTTATTTGTTTTATTTTTCTTTTATTCATTTATCTTATTTGTGATTGGCCCATTCCATTTCACATGGATGACCAATTTCCCTCCATCATTTCCCTCTCTTTTTTACCTATAAAAACCATCATCTTCTACCTTGGAAAAGGACTTCTTTTTGGACTTCTTTTTGGGACTCTAACCTTGATTCACCAACTACATTATACACAAATTCTCCCAACAAGAGTTCTTAGTAACAAGACTCTACACAAATTGTTCTACAACAATTTCATTACAACAACAACACTTTCAAGTCAAAGTTCCAAGTCCTCTTTCTCAAGGTACAACTCCATTTTCTTCCTTTGTTTTCTTCTTCTTGATGTATGCAATCCCCATTAATGGGACATGACCAACATGACTACTTCACATATTGAAGTTAGTTAAGGTTATCTCCCTACATTTTAATCTTAACTTTAATTCACCATGTTAATTTCTCTTCATCTCTTAATGTAATTCTTTAACATTACTTGTTACATGTAATCTTTATCATTAAATAAATAAAATAATTCTACTTTATTTCCCCTTTATTTCCCCTTTTTCTTCTCATCACAATTGTTAGCACATTTCTATTTAATTAATTGAAGGACATGTAAATATTAGAACACCAATAGTAGCAAGACCCGCGTAAGCGGGGCGGAGTGGGTGTTTAAGTACTTCCCACTCCGTCACCTAACCCCCGAACCCTTCTCTCCCGAATCTCTGGTTTTGTACATAAATTAGGCTATTTCTAGGTTTTTCTTATGTTCCTTTAAAAACATAGGTGGCGACTCTAAACAATCTAAAACAAGTTAGACATCCTAGGATAATTCACCGCTCTAGCCAAGCCGTGGTTCCCCGGGGTATCTACAGTGGCGACTCCGCTGGGGACGATAGAGGGTTAAACTTGCGTTTTCATTTTGGTGTTCTTTTATTCTGTTTTCTGGGCATTCTGGTAAAAAGGGTAGGAAGCGCGCGCCTCCGGCCTTCTTGGCCTAAAGTGCGCGCGTCCGACCCTTATTACCAGAATCGCCCGCCTCCTTTCTTGTCCTTCAATTCCATGTTTCTGTGCTAACAAATTCTGCAGGGGAAAGTTTTCTTAATTAAGGGTCAAGGCAATCCCTTGAACCCGCTGATTTGCAGGTTCTCACCCAGAAGCGGGCGCCTCTACCCTTCTTCCTATCATGCGCGCGCCTTCCGAATAGGAAACCCAATGCGCGCGCTTCTGGGGGCATTCCCGGAACAAAACAGTGCACAGAAACAAAACAGAATGACAGTGTGTGGGCACCGGGCCTGCATACAATTTCTTTTACTTTCTGTTTGTTTTATCGGTTACACGGGTGATTCGAAAGTTGTAATTATGTGCTTATTTGTTTTTTTTATTTATTTCTTTTGAAAAAAAAAAAAATATTAACAAAAATATATTTTGTCACTTGTTAGACCTCACACTACATGCACATATTCCTATGAATTGCTCACTATCGAGTCGCACAAGTCCAACCCCAAACCCGTCGAGGCCCGTCCTAGAAAGTTTCAAGATCCACTCGACCTTGGCTCTTTCGAAGCGGTAAACCTCAGCCCATGGCATAGTTCATGACTACATGCCGGGGGTGACCTTTAAGCCTCATATTCAAGCCGAGCACAAACCACACAATTCTAGTCTAGGGTCTAACACTCCGTGACCAAGTCGGTTTTTCATGTGCCGAGATTTCCCTAACCTAATGTCTTCAAATCATACATGCCAACTGGTTGCAATGGACGAAATAAAACTCCGTCCCCAAAAGTGGTTATTTTGGACGAAAATAAAAATCCGTCCCCGCATGTATGATTTACTACATTAATTTAGTTTAATCCCGACACATGTAGGATTCACAAGCGTGGTGGAATCCGATGAGTATATGGGACCGCGAGATGGTCTATATACTAGTGTGACGATTCCACTATTTTCCTAGAAACCCCAAAAAGGACCACGTCCTTCCGACTTTGTAAATAAAAAAAAAAAAAAAAGAGTCGTTTTTCCTTATGTGGTTGAGTCTTTTTCTTTGTTTGTGGGTTAATTCATTTTATCCAAAAGGTGTTTGTGGGGCCATCCTAAGATCAACCGTGTTCTCTCCATAGGTCCAATGGCTTCAAATGGCAACGACAACGGCATTCCCATATCCAACAAAGGGTTATTCCGCATGGTGGAAGCATTGAAAGAGCAAGTTGATACACTAGCCGAGAATGTCCGCCGCAAGGATGATCTATGGCGAGCTCGTTACAAGCATGTGAAAACGGTCCACGAGAAAGAAGTTGCTCAACTCAAGAACCGATTAAAGGGGCTCACGAATAAAGGAATGGTCCAAAGCATTGATACCGGTTTGGTCAACACTCTCATGTCCTACATTGAGCAAAGGCTTAGTGGGATAAATTTGCACAAGGGCCCAAACACCGATCTTCATCAAGCTTCTCTCCTCATGAACACAATGGAGGCTTTTCCCGAAAAGTTCAAGATGCCCGATATTGGCAAGTTCAACGGAAACTCTTGCCCCAACGCTCATGTCGACTCCTACATTTGGGCCATGCTACCAAAGAAAGTGTCTCCTCAAATAATGGCACAATGCTTCCCACTTACTCTCGATGGGGTCGCAAAAGATTGGTATATGGGTCTTCCAGTTTCCACCCGCCTCAACTGGGATGCCGCTATGCTTGCCTTCAAGTCACAATATCAAGGCAACTCCATATTCTGCCCCACCAAGAAGGAATTGGAGAGCACCGTGCAAATGGGTGATGAATCATTTGGGGGTTTCTATCGCCGTTGGAACGACAAGCTAGCCGAGATGGTTGATAGGCCTTCCGAGAAGGAACAAATGGACATCTTCTTGAAGTGTTTGAAAATGGACTACCGTGCTCATCTTAGTGGGGCTTTTCACTTCGATTTTTTAAGCATATATGATGCGGGGTTTAGAATTGACAATTTGCTCCGAGAAGTGGCCGAGTCCTCCTATGACACAAGCTTCAACGACAAAGGGTTCCCAAGCAATGACATGGAAGAATGTAGTGACATGGAAGGCTACAACGACATGGGGGATGACGACAACAATATCCGTTTCTCTTTCTCTACCTAGAAATAGGATAAAAAAAAGAGTCAAAAGTCCTCTAATGTGTGCATTAATGTTTTCTCTCGTCCAATGATAAATTTTGAGTCAATCATTAAATAAAAGTCGTTCTTGTCCTCATACACTCTTCCAAGTTGTTCAATTAATTCTTGGCAAAATGATGAAAAAATGTCTAAACAAGTTTTGGAATGAAGGCCATCGCTTGAACGCCTAGGGGCTAGACATCGACGACGGCATCAACAACGAAGACATCAACAACGACGAAATCAAGACAAAGAAAGGTGGAGCAACGATCATGAAGCAAAGTTTTCGAAAGGGGATTAAAAAAAAAAAAAAAAGAGCTCGCTAGGTTGAAACCATCAAATCAACCTAGGCAAAAGTTAGAGGCACAAAAAAAAAAAAAAAAAAAAAATCCCCCTCAATCACAAAAAGATCAACATCATCATCCACCAACAAAGGACGAAGCTACGAAGCAAATATTCCATCACGAAGAATGGATAATTCACAAGAACTACGGTGACCTGAGCCTCTACACTGGAGGAACGTAGGCAACCTGCGGGTCCGGTCTCATGCAAGAAAGAAGAAATGTTTAGCCCTAGCGCGTTATGGTGATCGGCCTTCATCTCGAACTTGTCAAGACATCTTTGTACGATTCATTTGCCAATGAATTAATCACCAAAAAGATTGAACAACTTTCTTAGATTTGAAATCATTTCGCGTTCCTTGTCGAGTCTAGGGACTCCTATTCTTTCTGCATACTCCCAATTTCTTGCAATCAAATTGGGGCTTTCCTTCTCTTCTCTCTTAATGACTTACTTGCCTTCGTGAGTCATTCAATTCAATAAAAAAAAATACATGTCAATACTAGGGACACTTCCCTAGTCAAGTCAATGTCACTCATCATTAGTGACAAAAGGTCTCCACCGCAAAATCACATGTCTTATCTCCTCAGCTAGAGTCAATGCACACTCCCTCATTAATCGAGTCAAAATGAAGACGCAAAAGAGATGCCCGCTAGATTGAAAACCCGAAAGGGCGGTCTAGGCAAAAAACAGGGTGCGTCATAAAAAAAATGAGAGAGTGAGAGAGAGAAGGGAAAGAGAAATGGAGATCTCCGGCCTCTAAAGAAGACAACCGTACGAGCTCTACATTGTATCTCCTCAGCAAGTCAATTCCCCACCGAGTCAACTTTGGGATTGCAAAAGGCTCGACAAGATATAGCACCATCAAACGTTGTCTTGGGTTATCGGCATCATTCTCCAGCAGTGTGCATTTTTTGGTTCATGAAAAGAAGGCCCGTGGTAACCAAGATCCATCCGAGAACAAGCCCATCATAAAAGGGAACGAGGTTGCACAAATAATCCCTAGCTAGTCAATTGGCTTGGGCAGTAAATAGCAACAACATGTGTCTCAGTTTTCAAGGCTTCTTCAAGTATGTTCTTCTAAAGTACGCCGAAAGGCTCCCGAGAAATGGAGTAGCTCTTGACATATCCTCTCATGTTTGTTCCCTCGCACGAGGATGAGTCACTCTTGCTTTGCTCAACAAATGGTGACGCCCTAGGGGATATGTGACTCAAGGACAAGGGCTTCTTTTTTCTTCACTTGACGATCAATACGCCCTAGAGGCTATGTTCGAGAAAGATGTGTGAGACTATCCTCAAAGTCTCCCAAAAGGGATGTCAAAAAGCCCTCTTGTCGCGTGTGCCCGTGCTCGTTCCCCCAATCAAGGATGGACCTTTCTCGCAATCAATGATGGCACTCTAAGGGCTACGGCCAAGTCTTAAAGGCTCCCTCGGCAAAGAGCAATTAACTCCCCAGCAGTATCCCCAACCGAGTCATGTGCAACATTGGAAGCTTCCTCAATTCGGCACCAAAGGTCTCAAGGGGCTTCGCAATCTACAATCTTTTGGGCTACGGCATTACAGTAATTCAAGCAAAGGGCAGTATTAGGGCTTCGCAACCGACAGTCTTTTGGGGACAACAATACTCGAGCAAATGCAATGTGGAGTAGTCTTATGGCTCCATGAGAACAATCAAGATTCAAGGGTCTCTCAACACTTCAAGTCAAAGGCCTCTTGGTTTTAAATGAAGACTTCAATGTTATGAATGAAGTTGATGATTTTTGTTAGAACTCACAGCGAGATTTTGAAGGAAGTCTTAGAGAAAAGGAAAAAGATTCAATATGCTAAACTCTAATCAAACCAGGGTTATAGTGGGAAATGCCACGGTGAATCCCAATGTTTCTGCAATTCAGCACCCCCTTCTCCAAGATCAAAAGCACAAGGTGCAGCTCAGATAAAGTTGGGCCACAGCACTAGTTGCATCCGAAGATCCGTCATTAGTTCAACTCAAGAAGAGTCAAGCAAGCATACTCATTTGGGACTTTATCACACCAAGACCTTATCCTCCGCGACCTCGACGGCACCGCAAGACATTACTGCATCCTTTGACATAAGCCCTCCGCCATTTGGGTATCAACCAAAATGAGGCCATTCATCTCCCCAGTAAAAGCAAGAAGGGGATCTCTATCAAGAATTCTACCCGACGGTACATCCGCTCTCAATGCCGAGCCAATCACAAGATAATTTGGGGCTTTACATTCCACCGTCTTGAAACTCACAAACAAAAAGTCCATGACATTTGGGGCTTAGCAATTTCTCGAAGCTTGGCATCCATAATCTTCTCTTGGGGCTTGCTCACACCAACAACAAAGGGCGATTTACTCGAATGGGCCAAGAACTGATTTATCTTGGGGCTATGCAAGCCACTCAAAGTTTGGCATCAAAGGCGTTCTAGGGGCTTTAAAATCAGCCACCCCTCATCTCGGCATCAAAATCCTTTTGAAGCCCCATAATCGACAAATCTCTTGGGGCTAAACATCAATATTCGTTGGGCACACCGGCGACAACAGAATTCAAGCGAGGCAATCCGGACTTCGACTGAACATGACTTGATCTTGTGTTGGCTTCACAAGCACACAATGGCTAAAATGGTTCACCCACGAACTAAAAAAAAAAAAAAAAGATTTTTTCTTTCTTTTTCTCCTTCTATGTGCAAAATTATGTGCTTTACTTTGCTTTGCTCCTAGCCTCTCCTCCAGCGTTCTCCATCATCCTTGAACTACGCTGGTCTGATTCTCTTAAAGGGATACGTAGGCAGCCTTTTGGCACGACCAACCCATCATTCAGAGTACCATCTCGCCAACCCAACATCAAGGGCATTCTCTCATCAACATCTAAAGAATGGACATTCTCCATCAAAGCATCCTCCGCGGACATCGAGAATCCATCTCCACTCAAGCGGCAATGGTAAGTGAAGGTATGAATACATCCAATGCTTTCCTCAAATCACACCGCACACAAGATCACTTTCTACATTCTTACTTCTCTCTCATTACAAAGGTGCTTTCAAATCACATATCACACCACAATCACAATTTTCTCTCGCAATTCCTATTTCACATCTCACACAAGCACGTATATCTGGAAAGCATACACATAACAGGTGCCGGACAGAGCACCAGGTGCCGCACAGAGCACCAGAATCAACAAGTGCCGCACAGCGCATCAGAATATGCCGCACCGCACACCAGAATCAACAAGTGCCGCACAGCGCATCAGAATATGCCGCACCGCGCACCAGAATCAACAAGTGCCGCACAGCGCATCAGAATATGCGCGCACCGCGCACCAGAATCAACAAGTGCCGCACAGCGCATCAGAATATGCCGCACTGCGCACCAGAATCAACAAGTGCCGCACAGAGCACCAATTTTGGTCCATGGTGAACCACTAAAATCACCATACCTCTTCCATCAGCAAAAGTCGCTCACACAGGGAGCGCATTTCTATCCTTTGTAATTTCAAATTCCTGCTTTATCGAGTCTTTATTTTCTCTTGTCGATGTCCTCGGCGGTTGTCTTTCTTTCGTCGACGCGTTTGGCTTCGCAATCCACGTCGCCGAGGGCTCTGTAGACACCCCGCCTTGGACCTCTCACCCCGATTGCATACAAAGTATTTTTATTTAACTTATTTTTGTTGATTTCTGTTAGTGCGGTTAAGTTCCTAACTGATTCCGTTAGTTTTGGACTAAACTGCATAACAGAGTTAACTTTTAGGGTCATTCTGTCATTCTGTCATTTTTCACCCGCGGCGCTTCCGGCACTGCCAGTGAGCCGCGCGCGCGCCCACCCAAAAGCCGGACCCGCGCGCTTCCCACTTTGGCAGTACGGATTGCACCTTATTTCCCTTCCTTTTCTTATTTACAAACATCTTTTCTTGATCACAAAAACCATCTTTTTACATCCACATTCATCCCCCCCTTTTCTCATTAACTCCTAATCCCAAATTCTAAGCCTTTTCCCAAAACTAATATTTCTTTCATTTATTATTTGATTTCTTTTATTTTTCTTTTATTCATTTATATTATTTGTGATTGGCCCATTCCATTTCACATGGATGACCAATTTCCCTCCATCATTTCCCTCTCTTTTTTACATATAAAAACCATCATCTTCTACCTTGGAAAATGACTTCTTTTTGGACTTCTTTTTGGGACTCCAACCTTGATTCACCAACTACATTATACACAAATTCTCCCAACAAGAGTTCTTAGTACAAGACTCTACACAAATTGTTCTACAACAATTTCATTACAACAACAACACTTTCAAGTCAAAGTTCCAAGTCCTCTTTCTCAAGGTACAACTCCATTTTCTTCCTTTGTTTTCTTCTTCTTGATGTATGCAATCCCCATTAATGGGACATGACCAACATGACTACTTCACATATTGAAGTTAGTTAAGGTTATCTCCCTACATTTTAATCTTAACTTTAATTCACCATGTTAATTTCTCTTCATCTCTTAATGTAATTCTTTAACATTACTTGTTACATGTAATCTTTATCATTAAATAAATAAAATAATTCTACTTTATTTCCCCTTTATTTCCCCTTTTTCTTCTCATCACAATTGTTAGCACATTTCTATTTAATTAATTGAAGGACATGTAAATATTAGAACACCAATAGTAGCAAGACCGCGTAAGCGGGGCGGAGTGGGTGTTTAAGTACTTCCCACTCCGTCACCTAACCCCCGAACCCTTCTCTCCCGAATCTCTGGTTTTGTACATAAATTAGGCTATTTCTAGGTTTTTCTTATGTTCCTTTAAAAACATAGGTGGCGACTCTAAACAATCTAAAACAAGTTAGACATCCTAGGATAATTCACCGCTCTAGCCAAGCCGTGGTTCCCAGGGGTATCTACAACATGGTCACTAAAAGAGGAATTGAAGCCGATCCCTCCAAGATCAAGGCAATCATTGACATGCCTCCCCCAAGGACGCAGAAAGAAATCAAAGGTTTCATGGGCAGACTTCAATACATCAGTCGGTTTGTGCACCAACTCACTTCCATGTGTGAGCCAATTTTCAAGCTACTCAAAAAGAATGTGGCTCTAGAATGGACCGATGCGTGCCAAGAAGCCTTCGACCAAGTGAAGCATTAATTGACATGCCCTCCAGTTTTGGTTCCACCACACGAAGAGAAGCCTCTCTTGCTCTATCTTACTGTCAATGATGAAGCCCTAGGGGCTATGTTAGCACAAGAACAGCGAGACTCTACAAAGGAGAACGCCATCTACTTCGTCAGCCGACGGTTTGAAGGAGCTGAAAAGAACTACTCTGTCTTAGAGAAGTCTTGTGCTGCATTGGTTTGGGTTACTCAAAAGCTCAAGCATTACATGGAGGCCTTCCCAATCAAGTTGGTAGCAAAAGTGGACCCGCTCCGCTACATCTTCGAGAAGCCTTTCATGTCAACAAGAATAGCCAAATGGTATTTCATGCTCGCCGGCTACGATATCACTTACGTCACACTCAAATCCATCAGGGGGAAGGTGTTCAGTGATCAGCTTGCTGAATTTCCGTGTGACGAAGTGAAGGGGGAAGATGTACAGTTCCCCGACGAGCATTTAATTTGCGCCACAACAGAGGAAACTAACTGGCAACTTTTTTTCGATGGCGCAGCCAATAAGCATGGATATGGCATAGGGATGTTACTCGTTGATCCAAAGGACATGTATACTCCAATCGCCATCCGCCTCGAATTTGAAGCCACTAACAACACCGCTGAGTACGAAGCTTGCATAGCGGGGCTCGAAGCAGCCCTCGAAAGAAATGTCACAAGTTTAGAAGTATTCGGTGATTCCTTGCTCATCATCAATCAGACATCTGGAAAATGGAAGATTCAAGATTCGACCCTGCAACGGTATGGTCAACATCTCGAGGAGTTGGTTGAACAATTTCAAGAAATCACCTACAATTACCTGCCAAGGGACAAGAACCGTTTTGCTGATGCACTAGCCACCATCGCTTCACTGGTCGAAATACCTGAGGGTAAAATGGTGAAACCCTTCAAAATTTCCTGACAAAACAGTCCGACATACTGCATGAGTATCGAGATCACCGAGGTCCAAGCAAACTCCCCATGGTATACAGATATCATGAATTTCCTCAAGGATGGTACCTATCTCGAGAACAGCAATAAGAAGTCTTGAATGGCATTGCAAAGACTAGCCTCCCGATATGTACTGATTGGGGACAGAGTCTACAAAAGGCACCACGAGAGGGTCAATCTCCTATGTGCAAATGAGACCGAAGCTCAAGAAATAATGCATGAGATCCACGAAGGTGAATGTGGGCCTCACATGAACGGGTTTATGTTGACCAAGAAGATACTCCGCATGGGTTATTATTGGAATACCATGGAAAGGGACTGCATCGAGAAAGTCAAGAGGTGCGCCAAATGCCAATTCCATGACAATCTACAGCACGCTCCACCCTCACAGCTTTACAATATGACCACGCCTTGGCCTTTCTCTTGTTGGGGCATAGACATCATCGGCAAAGTTCACCCTACTGGCAGCAATGGACAATCTTTCGTCCTAGTAGCCGTGGACTATTTTACAAAATGGGTCGAAGCACAAGCTTACCGAGTTTTTAACGCCAAGAAAGTGGCCGAATTCGTGAAAACCCACATCATGTGCCGATACGGCGTTCCTCATGAGATCATCTCAGACAACGGGTCTCACTTTGAAAAAGAGATGGACGCACTCCTGGTAGAATACAAGGTTACTAAGCACAAGTCATCTCCATACCGCCTTCAAGCAAACGGCGCGGTCGAGGAAGCTAATAAGACAATCGAGACCATTGTGAAGAAAATGGCCTCCACTGGAAGGGATTGGCCCGAAAAGTTACCTCTAGCATTATGGGGCTACCGCACGTCAATAAGGACAGCGACTGGAGAAACCCCTTATGCACTGGTATATGGTTCCGAAGTTGTGCTACCAATAGAGCTCGAAGTTCCGTCCCTGCGGGTCCTCCTCGAGAACCAAGTCAATGAAGTCGATTGGATGCAAAGTCGATATGAACAGCTAGCCCTACTCGACGAGAAAAGGCTAAGGGCAATCAAACGTACGAGGGCCTATCAACTAAGAATGGCTAGGGCTTTCACAAAAAGGTGAAGCCCCGAAACATCAGTGTGGGAGATTTGGTCCTAAGACAACACCCTCCTAATTCCATAAACCCCCTTGGAAAATGGGGACCCCGATGGATTGGTCCGTACGTAGTCAAGAAGATACTAAGCGGCGGTGCAGTCCGACTCGTGGACTTAGACGGAGATCAACTGCCAAAAGAAGTCAACCTCAACAAATTGAAGAGGTTTTACGTCTAATAAACGAAGACCATAAAAAAAAAAGGCTCGCTAGGTTGAAAACCCGCAAGGGCGGCCTAGGCAAAAATTAGAGCACGTGCAAAAAAGAAGCTCGCTAGATTGAAAACCCGAAAGGGCGGTCTAGGCAAAAAAACAGGGTGCACAAAAAAAAAATATGGTCTTCGTTTGTTTGAACTACAGAGACTTGAGCCTCTACACTGGAGGAACGTAGGCAACCTTCGGGTGCGGTCTAAAACGTAAACAAATACCCAAACCATTTCAAATAAACGAGATACAATTTTTATTCATTCACTAAATCATTCTTATCATTACAATGAAAATGTTGAGCTAATAAAAGACTTAAAACATTAAATCCTAACAAGTGGTCTATTTTAATTGCAATCTCTTGGGGGTACTAGGAAAAATCTAATTTTCTCTTGGCCTTTGAAGGACCACCCAAACGACCATCAAGCTTACTCTTCTTGGGAGGCCTAGGGACACTGATGCGGACCGATATCTTCTGCGCAACCGAGCGCCTCCGAGCATAAAAGTCATCCAAAGGAGTACCGATAGGATCGGTCAGGATGTTGTTCACATCAGCAGCAGCTTCCTTGTACCTCAAAGTACTGCTAGGCTCAAAATCCCGTCCTAGAAACTCCTCCCGAAGAGCATCTACCCAAGTAATGCCACGGTAGACGATACCAAGCAAATGATCCAAGTAACTCTCGGGAAGAAAAATGCTGCCCCGGTGCAATGGAGCGGAAACCCAACGGTCACGATCATCTCCCCAAGCCAACTAAAGCTCATTCAAGAAGTCCGGACCCATATAAGAAACTGGACGAAGTACCCCATTCCTCGGAAAAGGAATTATTTGCTGACGACCGAACTGTCTCAAAACCCGTTCTGGCTGATAAAACGAAGAGTCCCTCAATCCGGGTAAAACCACATTCTGGAAACCGAAGGTCCACTTCACAAAAGGGCGAAGACCCCAAGGACACCATTCAATGTCAGCTGTAAGGCGAGAAGCAAAAAATCTCCTCCAACCCTCTTCGGTCAAATCTCTAATCAGCAACCGACGCCTATGAACAGCAAAAGGAGAAAGGTCGCCATCCAACGCATAAAGCCTGAAATGCTCCCGAAGCCATATGGTCAAAAGCAAGGGGCTTCCTCGTCGCATCTCGCCTGTACGGTGCAACTCGTCCAAACCATGCAAGGTCTCTCCTAGAATAAGCGGAACTATGCTAAATCGTTGTCCTTTCGCCTGCAACACTATCTCAGCCAACTGCGCATCCGCAGTACCCAGAGGGGTGACAAACAAAACCTCGCTGAAAAGGCAGACTGTCGCGACCCCGAACCCCGCGGGCCCGAGATCGCGAGCTGGACGTCGACTTACTAATCAAAATACCCAAAATATCGGAGATAAAAATTTCATTTCATATCAAAAGATGATAACACAAGGTTTTGGAAAACAATTTAACAACAACAATGTACTAGTGTAAGCCCCATAAGCTCACACTACAAAATAATAAAATGTACAAATCTTAGTGACGTCAAAGTGTGGTACAACTATCCCCAAAAGATTACACATTTATATAATGTAAACCCACCAATATACACTTGCCCCAAAAGCTCAACCCTCGCGACGTCCTCGTGATCAGCGAGTCTAATTCCTTGGTCCTGGGGGGTTAAGGAAAAACAAAGATAAAAAGAAAGGGGGTGAGATAAATCTCAATAAATTACTAATGCAACTACATGACATGCTATGATGCAATAATCAATAATAAATCACATAACACATAGCAATTATCATATATCAGATAGCAGCGGAAATGAACACATAACAAAGGATATTAGCCAAGGTTTTCCAAACCGATAAACCAAATAAAGGTCGCTGCGCAGCTTCAATAATCAACAAATCATCATCTTCATAATAGCATGAAAGCTGAAGAGAAATCCCCGGTACCGGAACCAATAACAAGGGGACAGTGACACACAGTCACAGCCCGAAAACCAATAGCTAAGTGCTCACAAAGGGGCTAGCTCATCTCACATCCAAGGCCAATCTGGAGGAGGGAAATAATGGGGCAAAACAATGGTCAACATCACAATGGACTTGGTTGTGCCATCATAATGTTTCGCATCGCCCAAACACACATAAAATACCAGCTGGACTTTCAAGTAAGGTCTAAGTAATAAAATACTAGCTCAAATAAACAACTAAGGATTCCAAAGTAGGGAATCATTCCAAATAAATTACCACAAAGGTAAACCAATCCAAACCACACCTCAAAGATGGCACATACTCCCAAACGATACTCAATCAAATTCTATAACATTTTTATTCACAAAAGAACCAAATCCAATTAATAAAGTGTTCCACGATGTTAACTTAAGTTAATTAGTGTAATTATACTTAAACTAGGGGAGTCACTTAGTTTTAAACAAGCAAAAAGGAAGATTTCTGGAACAGGGGGCAGGCGGGCGCTTAGATGGGGGTCGGGCGCGCGCTTGAATGACCAGAAGGTCTGGCCATTAGAAAAGGGCATGTAGGCGGGCGCCTGGTCCAACCCGGCGGGCGCCTGGTCTACTGGCTGGGAGGAATTCTCAGCTGGGTTAAGGCAAAATCCACCATTTTCAACCAAATTTTACCAAAATCGAAATGCCCAAAATTTACTCTTAGAACAAGTTCAAAACTGAACCAAAACAACAACTAAGCTTAAGGGAGACACAAACAACATCATTCATCAACTTCAAACCAAGGTTAACCCAATATTCATAAAATCACCATTTTTGACCAAAAACTCAAATAAATTCCAAATAAATTCTAAACTCAACCAAACTTCAAATATAACAACTCAAGCATTATATAAGCATGATATGAACATTTTAGTATAAAAATGGGGGAAAAGCAACTTACTTGAATTTTCTCAAAGTTGCCGGAACTCGAATATTTTTAGCCCTCTACGATCCTAACGACGATCTAAACAAGTTTCATGTTTTAAGAAATGAGAAATAACAAGAGGAAGATGGTTAGATTGAAGAGAGAAGGGAGAGAAGAAAAACTTACCCAAAACCAAGGAGAGAGAGAGAGAGTTGCTGGGAGAGAGATGGAGTGTGAGGGAGAAGAGAGGGAGGAGGAAGAGTAGGGAGGGAGTAGGAGAATGATTTAAAAGAACTTACACTAAGGCCCCCTCCTCTACTAACTACACAACTCTAATACTTCCTACTAACAACTAAGACCAACTAATACTACACTAGCACAAATGGCCCAAATAAAATGCTAGGCATAAATTATTATGAAACATAAAATGCACACATAAATATTTAAATAAATAATAATTTAAATAAATAAATAAGCAAATAAATAAATAATAATTATTTATTACTAATAAAATAGAGCCTAGTTTTCGGGTCGTGACATTCACTCCCCCTTAAAAAAATTCGACCCGAATTTTAACGAGACTTACCCGAATTAAAAAGCCACGGATATTTCCTCTCGATCTCATTTCGGAGCTCCCACGTCGACTCCTCGATATTATGATTCCTCCAAAGAACTCTAACCAACGCAATGCTTTTGTTTCTCAATACTTGGACTTTGGAGTCAAGGATCCTAACCGGTCGTTCCTCATAAGTCATATCGGGCTCAATATCCTCCGGTATCCTCGGTAACACGTGAGAAGGATCATGAACGTACTTCCGAAGCATAGAAACGTGAAAGACGTTGTGCAACCGGTCTAAGGATGACGGTAACGCAAGTCGATACGCAAGAAGTCCCACCTTTCCCAGAATCTCAAACGGACCTATAAACCTCGGAGCCAATTTGCCTTTCTTCCCGAACCTTCGAATACCCACCTTCGGAGATAGTTTCAAGAACACCAAATCACCGGTCTGAAAACTAAGATCTCGCCTTCGGTTATCTGCATAGCTCTTATGTCGACTCTAGGCTGTTTTCAATCGATCCCGGATAACTCTAACTTTCTCAACTGAATCCTGAAGCAAATCAATACCCACGATCTTCGCTTCACCGACCTCATCCTAACAAATAGGCGATCTACATTTCCTCCCATACAAAGCCTCATACGGTGCCATACCAATGCTCGACTGATAGCTATTATTATAGGCAAACTCTGCAAGCGGTAGGTGTGAATCCCACGAATCCGGAAAGTCAACTGTGCAAGCCCGTAACATATCCTCGAGAATCTGAATGGTCCTCTCAGACTGACCGTCAGTCTGAGGATGAAATGCTGTGCTAAACCTTGAGTCGGTACCCAAAGCCTTCTGTAACGACTGCCAAAATCGGGATGTAAACCTGGGGTCTCTGTCCGACACAATACTAACCGGAACACCATGTAATCTGACAATCTCATGAGTATACAAATTCGCAAGTTTCTCCATCGAATAGGAAATGTCAATGGGTAAGAAATGAGAAGACTTAGTCAACATGTCCACGATCACCCAAACTGCATTGAATTTTCTTCGAGTCCTGGGTAGTCCGGTTACAAAATCCATCGTAATGTGTTCCCACTTCCACTCGGGTATCTCAAGAGGCTGAAGTAAGTAAACCTGTGGGTCTCTGATGCTCTGCTTTAACTTGTTGACAGGTCAAACATTTCGATACATAGTCTGCGATTTCCCTCTTCATATTGTTCCACCAAAAGTGTTGTTTCAAATTTTGATACATCTTCGTACTACCCGGATGAATAGTATATCTCGATTTGTGACCCTCATCTAAAACTTGCCTCTTTGTTCCACCAACGTCGGGTACGCACAAACGACCACGAAAAGTCAACACCCCATTCGAATTCATAGAAAAATCCTCGAAGTTCTTTTCCTTCATTTTACCCATTACTTTTACTAACTCGGGATCTTCTTTTTGAGCTTCTTTTATCCTCTGAATTAGGGTCGGAGATACCCTAATATTCTCAAAAATCGCCCCATGTCTCGATTCACGAGGAGACCAATCTCGCACATCCTCAAGCATTTTCCACTCACGGACCATCATCGAAGCCACATAAGACTTCCTACTAATCGTATCGGCAACAACATTTGCTTTTCCCGGGTGATAAGATATTGTACAATCATAGTCCTTTAAAAGTTCCATCCATCGACGCTGACGGTTGTGCAATTCCTTTTCAGAGAAGAGATATTTCAAACTCTTGTGATCGGTAAAAATCTCAAACTTCGCTCCATAAAGGTAATGCTTCCATTTGTGCAACGCAAAGACTATCGCCGCCAACTCCATATCGTGAGTGGGGTAATTCTGTTCACTAGGGGTCAACTTCCTCGAAGCATAAGCAATTACTTTCCCGTTCTGCATCAACACACAACCCAAACCCTCTTTCGAAGCATCACTGTAAATCACTAGACCATCGCTCCCATTAGGCAAAGTCAAGATCGGAGCGGTAGTCAACCTCTTCTTCAATGCCTCGAAACTCTTGTCACATTTCTCGGTCCACTCAAACGGGACATTCTTCCGGGTCAACTGAGTCATCGGAGTAGCGATCCTCGAAAACCCTTCAATAAATCTTCTGTAATACCCAGCCAACCCCAGAAAGCTCCTAATCTCTGTCACTGATTCGGGTATCTTCCAATCCACTATTGCCTCTATCTTTAAAGGATCTACAGAAATCCCGTCTTTAGAAATCACATGGCCCAGAAATGACACTTTCTCGAGCCAAAATTCGCATTTACTAAACTTCGCAAACAATTGTTCCTTCGCAAGAACGGATAACACTGTTCTCAAATGTTGCTCGTGCTCCTCTCTAGATTTAGAGTAGACGAGTATATCATCAATAAAGACCACCACGAACGAATCAAGATAAGGATGGAAAACCCGGTTCATCAAATCCATAAACACGGCCGGCGCGTTAGTCAACCCAAACGGCATAACCAGGAACTCGTAATGACCATACCGAGTGCGAAAGGCAGTCTTCGGAACATCTTCCGATCGAATCTTCAATTGATGGTACCCACTCCTCAAATCAAGTTTAGAAAACACAACTGAGCCTTGAAGCTGATCAAATAAATCATCAATGTGAGGTAGAGGATACTTGTTCTTCACCATAACCTAATTCAACTTCCGGTAATCGATACACAATCTCAAAGAACCGTCTTTCTTCCGCACAAATAAAACCGGTGCTCCCCACGGGGAAACACTAGGGCGGATAAACCCTCGATCAAGCAACTCTTGCAACTGAACCTTTAGTTCCTTCAACTCTGCGGGAGCCAATCTATACGGTGCCTTTGAAATCGGAGCCGTACCCGGCAAAAGATCTATACAAAATTCTATTTCACGATCTGGAGGCATATCATATTCAGAAGAGAAAACATCGGGAAATTCCCTAACTACCCGAACACTCTCCAAACTAGGGGATTCTTTCCTAGTATTAAGCACACTAGCCAAGTACCCCTCACAACCACGGTGCAATAATTTTCTCGCTTTCACATAAGAAATGATACGAAAATTTCTACCAAAAGGCATAGCCTCAAAAGTAAACTTAGGCACATCAGGGATGGAAAAATTAACGACCTTTCTATGACAGTCAACAGAAGCATGAAACTTGCTCAACCAATCCATACCCAAAATAACATCAAAATCTTGAATAGGAAGGACTACCAAGTCCGCACACAAGACATAACCACAGATAAGCACATCACAATCACGAAATACTCTATCGGTCACCAAACATTCTCCCATAGGAGTTGACACCTCTAACACATAGGGCAAAGACTCAGATGCAGCATTTAACAAAGAAGCAAATTACACAAAAATGTAAGAATGAGATGATCCTGGATCTACTAACGTACGCGCGCTCACAATAGATATAGAAACAATACCTCTAATCACTGAGGGATCATCTGCCTGATGCTGATTCATTGCAAACACTTTTCCTTGGACTTTTGCCTTTCCCGTAGCATCTTTTTTCTGACCCTGTGGAGCCCCAGCTCCTACCCCAGTCGGTTGACCTCTGCCTCTAGTACAATCCCTTGCAAAATGACCCATTTGACCACAACTGGTACACCTTCCCTGTTTCTTCTAACACCGGTCCTCTGAATGGCCTTCCTTTTGGCAATAGGAACAAAGTCTCCTATTTTGGTTCCCTTGGTTCCCGGAAGTAGTACCCGGGTTCCTTGGGATTGGTTGCCCTCGGGACTGAGATTGTCCCCCAAAGTTACCTCGGTTATCAATCCTTGGTTGTGACTTGCCCTGCGCTCCTTTCTTACTCGGGTTGGCCACCTCGGTCTTCCTCTTATGTTTCCCAATATCTTGCTCGATCAAGTATGCACGGTCTACCGCATCTTGGAATGTCACAATCCTCTGGGCTATAAGCTGAGTACGGATAGAAGTCTTCAAACTCCGGATGAATCTCATAGCCTTCTGTTCTTCGGTCCTCACAAGATAGTCACAATACTGGGCTAATTCTGTGAACTTAGCTGAGTACTGAGCTATAGACAACAAACCTTGCTCCAAGTTGAGAAGCTCGATCTCCTTTCGGTTCTGATCCACTACCGGAATAAAATGCTCTTTGAACTTACGCACAAACAATTCCCATGCATACACTATGTGAGTGTCATCCCAACTAGCTTTAACTCCTTTCCACCAATGCTCGGCGGCACCCACAAGATTATAAGCCGCAAACCGGACCCTATCCTCGTCCGTGCATCCAAACACATCATAGATTTTCTCCATAGACTCAACCCATAGTTCGGCCTTCTTCACATCGGGCTCACCATCGAACTCTGCCGGTTTCAGTTTCAAGAATTGCTCCAAACCATATCGGGGTGGTGGTGCTTGTTCTACTCTCGGTCCTTGGTCATGAATTGCCTTCATGGCCGCCTCAAACATGCCTTGGAACATGGCACGGTTCTCTTCCCGAAGATCATTCTGATTCTGAGCCCCACTAGAACCTTCACATGTTCTTCTTCTAGCCATTGAGAACAATTACCTGCAGAAAACATCAACCGTTACTCACTCCGAACACAACTACCCTCCTAGGTCATACTAGTCCACCTAGACTTATACTTAGAGCCAAACCATGGCTCTGATACCAACTGTCGCGACCCCGAACCCCGCGGGCCCGAGATCGCGAGCTGGACGTCGACTTACTAATCAAAATACCCAAAATATCGGAGATAAAAATTTCATTTCATATCAAAAGATGATAACACAAGGTTTTGGAAAACAATTTAACAACAACAATGTACTAGTGTAAGCCCCATAAGCTCACACTACAAAATAATAAAATGTACAAATCTTAGTGACGTCAAAGTGTGGTACAACTATCCCAAAAGAGTTACACATTTATATAATGTAAACCCACCAATATACACTTGCCCCAAAAGCTCAACCCTCGCGACGTCCTCGTGATCAGCTAGTCTAATTCCTTGGTCCTGGGGGGGTAAGGAAAAACAAAGATAAAAAGAAAGGGGGTGAGATAAATCTCAATAAGTTACAAATGCAACTACATGACATGCTATGATGCAATAATCAATAATAAATCACATAACACATAGCAATTATCATATATCAGATAGCAGCGGAAATGAACACATAACAAAGGATATTAGCCAAGGTTTTCCAAACCGATAAACCAAATAAAGGTCGCTGCGCAGCTTCAATAATCAACAAATCATCATCTTCATAATAGCATGAAAGCTGAAGAGAAATCCCCGGTATCGGAACCAATAACAAGGGGACAGTGACACACAGTCAAAGCCCGAAAACCAATAGCTAAGTGCTCACAAAGGGGATAGCTCATCTCACATCCAAGGCCAATCTGGAGGAGGGAAATAATGGGGCAAAACAATGGTCAACATCACAATGGACTTGGCTGTGCCATCATAATGTTTCGCATCGCCCAAACACACACAAAATACCAGTTGGACTTTCAAGTAAGGTCTAAGTAATAAAATACTAGCTCAAATAAACAACTAAGGATTCCAAAGTAGGGAATCATTCCAAATAAATTACCACAAAGGTAAACCAATCCAAACCACACCTCAAAGATGGCACATACTCCCAAACGATACTCAATCAAATTCTATAACATTTTTATTCACAAAAGAACCAAATCCAATTAATAAAGTGTTCCACGATGTTAACTTAAGTTAATTAGTGTAATTATACTTAAACTAGGGGAGTCACTTAGTTTTAAACAAGCAAAAAGGAAGATTTCTGGAACAGGGGGCGGGCGGGCGCTTGGAGGGGGTCGAGCGCGCGCTTGAATGACCAGAAGATCTGGCCATTAGAAAAGGGCATGTAGGCGGGCGCCTGGTCCAACCCGGGCGGGCGCCTGGTCTACGGGCTGGGAGGAATTCTCAGCTGGGTTAAGGCAAAATCCACCATTTTCAACCAAATTTCTTACCAAAATCGAAATGCCCAAAATTTACTCTTAGAACAAGTTCAAAACTGAACCAAAACAACAACTAAGCTTAAGGGAGACACAAACAACATCATTCATCAACTTCAAACCAAGGTTAACCCAATATTCATAAAATCTCCATTTTTGACATAAAACTCAAATAAATTCCAAATAAATTCTAAACTCAACCAAACTTCAAATATAACAACTCAAGCATTATATAAGCATGATATGAACATTTTAGTGTAAAAATGGGGGAAAAGCAACTTACTTGAATTTCTCAAAGTAGCCGGAACTCGAATATTTTTTGCCCTCTACGATCCTAACGACGATCTAAACAAGTTTCATGTTTTAAGAAATGAGAAATAACAAGAGGAAGATGGTTAGATTGAAGAAAGAAGGGAGAGAAGAAAAACTTACCCAAAACCAAGCAGAGAGAGAGAGAGAGTTGCTGGGAGAGAGATGGAGTGTGAGGGAGAAGAGAGGGAGGAGGAAGAGTAGGGAGGGAGTAGGAGAATGATTTAAAAGAACTTACACTAAGGCCCCCTCCTCTACTAACTACACAACTCTAATACTTCCTACTAACAACTAAGACCAACTAATACTACACTAGCACAAATGGCCCAAATAAAATGCTAGGCATAAATTATTATGAAACATAAAATGCACACATAAATATTTAAATACATAATAATTTAAACAAATAAATAAGTAAATAAATAAATAATAATTATTTATTACTAATAAAATAGAGCCTAGTTTTCGGGTCGTGACACAGACAGCCATGGCATTTCTCTTAAAGGACTGAACCGCGACATCTTCCGAATGCAAACTGAAAAACATCGGAAGCTCAGTTACGTCAACAACGGTCCCGTGCATCATCTTCTTCACTTCTCTGACAGAGAGATTCAGAATGTCAACCCAAGAATCAACAACACCGCGGTAATACTTGGGGACGGCAATCCGACCGGCCAAAGGCATACCCAAAATGGCCCCAAAAGCATCAAAGGTCGGCACCATTTCATTAGCCGAAAAGTTGAACGTATGGCTATCACAATCCCAAAAGGCTGCAGCAGCCTTCAACAAGTCCCAATCCGGCTTCAATGTCCGCAAAGTGAAGAGAATTCGAAGCCCGAAATCTTTGATGAAGGCATTTTTGGGATGGGTCTTAAAAGAATACACGAAGGTCGACAAATCCTTCTCGTAACTCTTGACAACCTCGGCATCAAGACTAAAAAGGTTGGAGGCCATGGGAAAGAAGGTTATAAGCAAGATTGGGTAATAGAATGGTGTTCAAAAATGACAGAAAAGGGCTGCTGGAATCGAATTGTCGACCAGAAGCTGATATTATAGCTGTTGGAGGATCTTTTGGCCAGCAAATATCAGGCCCTGAATTTCGCCTCCCAGAGGCGCGCGCCTCCCGACACCGGTCTACAAGGCGCGCGCGTCCCGTATCCAAGAGAGGAAGCGCCCGCGTCCCAGGCATAAGAAGGCTCCAGAAATAGCCCTTGTCAGTTCAAGAAGGAAGCCCAGGCACGTTCAAACGCCTTCTATCTACAGAAAAGATCAATCCCACCAACAAGAGAAGCTCAAAACGACGACAGCAAACACCCAGCTGGGCACACATTAATTTGGTCCGCCCTTAAGGCAGGTCTAAAAAACTGAAATAAGATATAAACTCCCATTCAAAGTAGGGCGTCTTTTATTTTCTCAAAAGATCAGTTTTTACAATTCATCCCCAGCACAAAGCACTCCGCAGTCAACTGTGTCCGCACCCCGTCAAAAGTCAAAGTCAAACAGTCAAAGTACGACTCACGACAACAATTTGGTCCGGGATGAGCCACAGAATCACTGCTTCCTCATCGAACAAAATCTGCATCCATCTTCAGCAAACGGTCCTCCGGGTCCCGCACTTCAGCAAACGGTCCTCCGGGTCCCGCACTCCAGCAAACGGTCCTCCAGGTCCCGTACTCCAGCAAACGGTCCTCCGGGTCCCGCACTCTAGCAAACAGTCATCCAGGTCCCGCACCTCAGCAAACGGTCCTCCGGGTCCCGCACCTCAGCAAACAGGTCCCGCTTCTAGCAAACGGATCCCGCTATTGTCAAAGCCGCTCACACAGGGAGCGCAGCCCTATCCTCCGCAATTTCAAATTCCTGTTTTTATCGAGTCTTTTCCTTTTCTTGGTGATGTCCTAGGCGGATGTCTGTCTTTCGTCGGCGCGTTTGCTTCGCAATCCACGCCGCCGAGGGGCTCTGTAGACACCCCGTCTTGGACCGCTCACCCCGATTGCACACTTGATTTGGTGTTTCTCCCTCTTTTAAGTGTTTCCTGTTAGTTTCTGTTACTTTGGTTAAGTTCTAGACGGACTCCGTTAAGTCCCGGGGCTAAACTGAATAACAGTTCTAACTTTCTAGTCCTTTCTGTCAGAAATTGCTTCTCAGAGTCGCGCGCCTCCGCCCTTTAAGGCCAGACGCGCGCGCCTTCCGCCACCTAGGTGGGATGCGCGCGCTTCTGGGGCGTGTCAGTTACAGATTCTGCCCAAGAATCTCTCCCTTGCTCATTATACATGATTTTGCCCGGGAAAGATTTCTTGGAGACTCTGTTTGGCTCCAAAAACAGTCACTTTTCAACTATAAAAACCCCTCCAATCCATCATTGGAGGAGGACTTGGAAAATCATTACTTTCAAACCTTTTTACTCACTTGTTTCATAGACTTTTCTTGGGACTTCTTCAACAAAGTATTCAATCTCTTCTTCAAGGCTTCACAAGAGATTCTTTTGAAGGATACTATAGGTAAAGGTCTTAAACATTTCTCCTCTCCTTCTTCTTCTTCTTCTTCTTCAAATCAAATGTGCAATCACCCAAAACCATTTGGGACATGACACCAACGGTCCTTTCATTACATTGAATTGGCCTAGGAGTCATCTCCCTACATTTCAAACTCTAAAACCCCTTTTTATCATCATTTTAATAGGAAGAACACATTTATCTTAAAAAGTGAATTATGAACAAACAAGACCGACTTTGCTCGGGCGAAATGGGTGTTTAAGTACTTCCCATTTCGTAACCTAACCCCCGAACCCTCATCTCAAGAATCTTTGGTTTCGTAATCAATAAAAAAGGCTATTTCTTAGGTTTTTCTCGCGTTCCTCTAAAACGTGGGTGGCGACTCTTAAAATCAATTAGACATCCTAGGTAATTCGCGCGCTCTAGCCAAGCCGTGGTTCCCCGGGGTATCTACAGCAGCGCATGAACTAAACTCCATACTTAGAATAAAATATCAAAAATAAAGGGTAAAAATGTCTAAAAACACAAATTTAAATTACAAGCCTAAAATGGCGCGAAAGGCATAAACAAGAACAATAATCATGGTAAGCACATCATATGATTATTCATCAAGAATATGAAGAACATGTATTGAATACACGAAGAACATGAAAATGTCAAAGTGCTCCAAAATGCATCAAAAGCATATCAAAATGTTCGTAATGAAAAATCACACACAAAAAAGTAAACCATAACAACAACAACACGATCAATCACCTAGAATCTGAGAAAAATGAAAGAGAATACGAAAAGTTGAAAATTCAAAAAAAATCTCAGAAACTAAACCAAACGATCATTGATCGTAAAACAAATTACATATATGAATAGATATAATATAGACGAACACACAGCATCAAATAATTTGAAAAACGATCAACGGATCATAGAGAAATCGCAAAGAGGAAAAACCAAACCTTCGAACACCAACAATGGCGAAAACTGTAAAGGAGGTTGAGAATCTTACCATATGAGGATCTTCCGGTTTCTTGGTAGATGTAGTTTTCTTGGGAGTCATGAGATATATATAGTGAAAAACTTACACGAAAATGGAGTAAAAAGAGATTTTGTGCAGAGAGAGAGAGAAGTCAGAGAGAGAGAGAAAACGAGAGAGATAGAGATAGAGTGCAGAGTAAGAATGAGAGACGGCGGTACAGTAGATATATCACCAAAAAAGGTAAGTGACGTCATGATGCGCTAACAGAAGTTGGTAAAAAATCAGGCGAGTGAGGCGGATGCGCGGGTGAGGTGCACGCGCAGATGACGTGGACCAATGAGGAACGCGCGTGAAAATCCCTAGCCGCGCATGTGTGTCAGCCATTAATGGTCAAGAAAAGACTTTTCCACTTCCGTCATAAGTAGCACACAATGAGCATTAATTGCACGTCACTCAATGATTTTGCATTAAATGGATTGGGATATGCGTAAAGGGTAAAATAGTAATTTCCCTAAAAATTCAAAAGATAATTGTTTGCACCCGAGTGGGTGTTTCGTGTCCTCGCTTTACCTTTTTGATTTGAGAGTCACCACCATGTTGTTGAACGGAACACGGACCGTGAGATTCTTGAGTTTGGGGGTTAAGTTATGGATTGGGAAGGTCAAGGAGCACCCAATCCACCCAATCTAGGATTGGTCTTGCTTACGAAATCATCATCATTATTATTAATATTATGCATTCATGTACAAAAGAAGAAAACAAGCAAATAAATAGTTTCTTATTTATTTGGGATGTCGGATCATGTGCTTCGAGACCATCTCCATGGATTGGAGAGGCTCTAGGCTGATCCTTTGATGGAATCACACTACTTCAAAGACAAAGAAGAGGATGAGAAGGTAGAAAACAAGGAGTTTTATCAAAGCGTTCTTTGAGAATTCTATGGATGGCCTTGAATAAAATCCTTAACGATCCAATGAACTTGGCTTGAATGGTGCTATGAAGGCTTGAATTTCATGGGTGGGGGAGAGAGGCTGATGATAAGGACTTCTTTGATCAGATTTGGAGTCGTTTTGGGTGAATGACCATTCTAGAGGTTTTTCGGTTCAAGAAGCTCTATGTTTATAGGAGTCCTTAACCTAGGGTTTAAGCCAAGAAGGTAAGTTTGGATGGGAATCCAAGACTTGATTCCCAAGGAGGTATTTTTGGACTCTAGGATCGTCCATTAAGTTTTTTCCCGGATTGCTTGAGTGTTTAACAAGAAAAGGGGTTAAGATCAACAAGGAAACTGACCAAAACCCGACTGTCAAGGGGGATGTCTCGTATGAGACATCAATGTCTCGTACGAGGCATCTTAGTGCTGGAATTCACTTTTTGCCCTTTGCAGTAGTTTTTATGTTCATTTTGGCCCCTGATTAACGGAGTTAGTCAGAAACTTAACGAAACATGTCCAACTTAACGAGCTTCGACCCAAAGCAAAGGCGATACACAGAAGTAGTGTGACTATGAATGAATGTCCAAAATGGGGTGTCTACAATAATGACGAGGGAAAAATAATTACGCAAGTACCCTTGCGAATTATGTGCTGACTCAGCAAGTCAAGGACCTAGGTGTAATTAACGAAAAGAAAATTTACATGAGGTCCACATGGCATGCGCATGATGCTTATGCACAGCTCTATAATGCGCAGAGTTTCTTATAAAAACTCAAAAACGTTTTACCTGATGCGCAATACCATGTGCGCATGAAATGCGCAGGCGCATGAGGCATATCTAACTTAGAAATTTTATCAAGAAAACATAAAATCATTAGTATTGACAAATTATATGGACAATATTTAGCTAAGTTCAAGCATGCCCATTTCACCTCTCTAAAAGATGAACCTTTTAGCATCTAGTGCTTTTGTAAGGATATCGGAGATTTGGTAGTCGGTTCCCACGTGTTCCAAATGAATATTGCCTTTGTCCATGTGGTCTTTCAGGAAGTGATACTTGATGTCTATGTGCTTAGTCTTTGAATGCATGACAGGATTTTTAGAAACTGCAATTGTTGATGTATTGTCACAGTAGATGGGACAATTTTCTTCGATAATGTCACAGTCCACCAATTGCTGCTTCATCCACAGAATCTGACAGCAACAACTTCCAATAGCAATATATTCTGCTTCTGTAGTTGAGACAGATACTGCAGCTTGTTTCTTACTTACCCATGACACAAGTCGATATCCGAGGAAATGACATGTGCCACTGTGAATACCCCTTTCCGATGAAGCGACGCATGGGAAGTATCTTGTGATTATTTTATTTACAAAGGGAATATTCTTAACGACATTAAAATTATGAGAGTCGCCACGCCGTTTTAATTAAAGCCAAAACATTAAAAAAAACATTTTTAGTGGGTTCGGGGGTCAAATTACAACAAGAGAAGAATATTGGACGTTATCACTCCTATTGCCCGAATTGATCGGTCTTTCTATCATGATGAATGTGTTAGTAGTGTGTTAGTGATCTAGACCGGATCCGAAGATTGCCTACGTTCCTCTCAATGTGAGAAGCTCAGGTCAGCGTAGTTCGCAAAGAATTAGAATAGGCAGAAGAATCGGGATCATGCATAATGAAGGGGGAATTACCTAAAGATTAGGGTTTAGAAAT
Organism: Campanula takesimana; assembly: GCA_026119855.1. Lineage (NCBI taxonomy): Eukaryota > Viridiplantae > Streptophyta > Magnoliopsida > Asterales > Campanulaceae > Campanula > Campanula takesimana. The sequence goes on from JAOWBW010002400.1 coordinate 61,606, forward strand.
AGTTCCTAGATCATCCTCGGGTTGATGAACCCTCGATCATCATCGGCTATGAAATAACATGCAAACATGAAGATCGCAACCCTAAATATAGCATAAATAAGGTTTTAATCTATGAACACGATGAACATATGAAGAACATATATGAACATATGAATGAACATGCAAAGCATATGAAGAAACTATGAATAAACATGTAAGAACATGAATATAAAAGATCTACATTAAAAATAATGCAAGAACACGAAGAAGAAGTTAGAAAACTTACCTATGTTGGCAAGAAATAAACCTTGATCTTCTTGGTGGTTTGAAGGCTAATTAGAGAGCAAAATATTGTTTAAGAACTCCAAAATTCGTACTTAGAGCTCTCCAAATCGGATCCCTAAACCAATAGCATGGGATTGGTTTTATAGTAAACTGAGGGGAAGATCTGATGGTCCAGATCATCCGGCGCAAGGTTGGCCGCCTGGCCATTGTTGAAGACGGCGACAATGTTGGCCGCGTGGCCAAGATCAACGCGGAGCAATGTTGGCCGCCTGGCCAAGTCTGCAGGCTGACTTGAGTTTCAAGCTAGGGTTTCACTGTTGCTTTATGGTAACCCTAAGTTGCCTATTTTGATGGATTTTGTCATAAATGAGATATTTTGGGAATCCAGGACAAGTCTTTGCAAGGTTTCTAATTCTTATAAAGTCCTTGTATTTTTGGAAAGCCCTAATAAACTCATTTTCAGGTCGGGTACTAACAGTAGCCCCTCGGCGACGCTTCTTGCAAGGCAATGTGGGGTCGACGATAAGAGAAGGATCCGTCTGAAACATGAGTTTCAAAACAGATGAAAGGTAAGGGAACGGCTGGACCTTGACAGGCGACCTATGTATCCGCGGGGGAATCAAGCTAAACGTAGTTCAAATCTGATGGGAAATTGGGAATGACTGTCCTCTGATGGGGAAAATGCACCTGCTGGGGATGATAGATGACCGCGTCGGTCGGGTGGCTGAACCTTTTCAGGTTTCCTACGTATCCTCCGAGGAATCAAGCCGGTCGTAGTTCAGAGCTGTTGGGGAAAAACGAGACATCGAACTTCTACTGTGGATAATAAACCTACGGATACTATCTTGTATGAAGAACGAACATTCGTAAGCAATGAAGTTATTTGGAAAATTAAAGACTACGTTGTCTAAATAATCCCAAGATGGAATGGTAAACGAAATCAGGATCGCCAGGGTTCCTGCCGATGGCGCTAAAGTAATAGATGTCGCATCTCTCGCGAACAAAAAACGCCGAGGCTTCTGCCAACTACGATCGATCAAGGATACGTATGTCATAGAGGCGCCGAAGTCTCTACGATCATGCAAATCCTAATAATAAATGCTGGATCTCTCGCAAACAGAAACGCCGAGGCTTTTGCCAATCACGATTGATCAAGGATACGTATGTCATAGAGGCGCCGAAGTCTCTACAATCATACGAATCCTAAAATAGATGCTGGATCGGTCGCAAACAGAAACGCCGAGGCTTTTGCCCATCGCGATCGATCTAGGATGCGTATGTCATAGAGGCGCCGAAGTCTCTACAATCATACGAATCCTAAAATAGATGCTGGATCGCTCGCAAACAGAAACGCCGAGGTTTCTTCCCATCGCGATCGATCTAGGATGCGTATGTCATAGAGGCGCCGAAGTCTCTACAACCATACGAATCCTAAGCAAATATTAGGAAGTGCTAAAATAATAGATGCTAGATCTCTCGCAAACAGAAACGCCGAGGCTTCTGCCCATCGCGATCGATCTAGGATGCGTATGTCATAGAGGCGCCGAAGTCTCTACCACCCTACGAATCCTAAGCAAATATTAGGAAGTGCTAAAATAATAGATGCTGGATCTCTCGCAAACAGAAACGCCGAGGCTTCTGCCCATCGCGATCGATCTAGGATGCGTATGTCATAGAGGCGCCGAAGTCTCTACAACCATACGAATCCTAAGAAAATATTAGGAAGTGCTAAAATAATAGATGCTGGGATCTCTCGCAAACAGAAACGCCAAGGCTTCTGCCCATTGCGATCGATCTAGGATGCGTATGTCATAGAGGCGCCGAAGTCTCTACAACCATACGAATCCTAAGCAAATATTAGGAAGTGCTAAAATAATAGATGCTGGATCTCTCGCAAACAGAAACGCCGAGGCTTCTTCCCATCGCGATCGATCTAGGATGCGTATGTCATAGAGGCACCGAAGTCTCTACCACCCTACGAATCCTAAGCAAATATTAGGAAGTGCTAAAATAATAGATGCTGGATCTCTCGCAAACAGAAACGCCGAGGCTTCTGCCCATTGCGATCGATCTAGGATGCGTATGTCATAGAGGTGCCGAAGTCTCTACAACCATACGAATCCTAAGCAAATATTAGGAAGTTTTAAGGGGTTTTTCGTATTCAAAGGTAACGAATATCAGTCAAAATAGCGCTAAGGGCACCTAAAAATGAACAAAGGGAAATGTACCAGGGGTAAAACTGAAATTTTGCATGTGGAGGCAAAGATGATGGATTGTTATGGAGTCGCAAACGGGATGAACTCTCAAGGAGTCATGAAGGTGATAGACTCTCAGGGAATCGCAGAAGTGATGGACTATTGGGGAGTCGCAAAGATGATGGACTCTCGGGGAGTCGCCAAGGTAAAGGACTCTTTGGTGAGCAAAGGACGACCACGGAAAGCGTAATGTTTGGGATCCGCTTACCCTAAATTAGGAGGAATACATAATATGAGGCTACGAACCATTAAGATGAAGGTATTAGGTAAGGTACATTTTGCTTGGTTGCTTAGGGTAGGACCTAAGGCTTCTAAGAAAAGGGGATGGGTAGCCTCTTAGCCTTGAGATAAGGATGCAAAATATGTTATGGTTGTTTAGACTTGAGATTGTGTCTTGGAGATAATGTGGGTTTCCTAGGCTTACGGGTTAGGGATTGGAGTTCATTTAAGCATGAGGAGAGTATTCTATCCTAGGCTTAGTGCTAGGGCTTGGAGTTGTGGTAGGCTCAGAGGTTGCAAAGGCGTTGGCTTTTAGACATAAGGCTGGGAGTTGGAAAGGTTGTGACTTCCTAGGCTTGAGACCATGGACCGTCGGGAAGAGGGATTGCTTTTGTGGAGGGTCCACTAAGCTTGATGTTAGGGTTCACCATTTTCGGGATTGGTGACTATGGCTTGGAAATGTTCGTGGTAACCTAGGATTTAGGCTAGATTTTAAGGCTAAGGACTATAAACTTCCTATATTTTGAGACTAAGGTGAAGGAATTTCCTAGGTCTAGGACTAGGGTTTGAAGGGAATGTTGAATCCTAGGCTCGATGATAGAGTTTAAAGAGGATAATTTCTACCTAGGCTTGAGGCTAGGGTTTTAGAAAGAGTGCGACTACCTAGGCTCGAGGCTAGGGTTTAGAGCGAATGCGACTACCTAGGCTCGAGGCTAGGGTTTTGAAAGAGTGCGACTACCTAAGCTTGAGGCTAGGGTTTGGAGCGAATGCGACTACCTAGGCTTGAGGCTAGGGTTTGGAGCGAATGCGACTACCTAGGCTCGAGGCTAGGGTTTATAAAGAGTGCGACTACCTAAGCTTGAGGCTAGGGTTTGGAGTGAATGCGCCTACCTAGGCTCGAGGCTAGGGTTTAGAGCAAATTCGACTACCTAGGCTCGAGGCTAGGGTTTAGAGCGAATGCGGCTTCCTAGGCTTAAGGCTAGGGTTGATTGAGTTTTGGACAGGGCATTATATCCTAGGTTTTGGACTAGGGTTCAATAAAACGGAGAATTGAGATTGTAAATTTCCTAGGTTTCGAGACTAGGGTTTCGGGAATTTGGAAATGATGTGGCATACGAGGCTTTGGAAATTCCCTAGAATTTGGGCTAGGGTTAAAGGGGATGTTGTGGTTTCCTAGGCTTAAGGCTAGAGTTTAAAGAGAATGCAGATTCCTAGGTTTGAGGCTAGGGTTTAAAAAGGATGTAACTTCCTAGGCTTTAGGCTAGAGTTTAGAGGGAATGTGACTACCTAGGCTCGAGGGTGGGGTTTAGGAAGGATGTGGCTACCTAGGCTTGAGGCTAGAGTTTAGAGGGAATGTGACTACCTAGGCTCGAGGGTAGGGTTTAGGAAGGATGTGGCTACCTAGGCTTGAGGCTAGGGTTTTGGGGGAACGTGACTACCTAGGCTTGAGGCTAGGGTTTGGGAAGATGTGATTACCTAGGCTTGAGGCTAGGGTTCGGAGCGCATGTGACTTCCTAGGCTAGAGGCTAGGGTTTGTAGAGGATGTGGCAACCTAGGCTTGAGGCTAGGGTTTGGGAATATGTGATTTCCTAGGCTTGAGGCTAGGGTTCGGAGCGCATGTGACTTCCTAGGCTAGAGGCTAGGGTTTGTAGAGGATGTGGCAACCTAGGCTTGAGGCTAGGGTTAAGAGAATGTGATTACCTAGGTTTAAGGCTAGGCTTCGGATAGAAGGTGACTACCTAGGCTTGTGGCTAGGGTTCGGAGCGCATGTGACTTCCTAGGCTAGAGGCTAGGGTTTGTAGAGGATGTGGCCACCTAGGCTTGAGGCTAGGGTTTGGAGACAGAAAGCATTTGAAGGTTTGTCTTGGTTTAGACCGAGCAAGTTTGAGGTCTAAGAGTGTTGCGGTTTGGGGCAGGTGAGCTTGATACCTCATGGCTGGATAGGCTCGATAGGTTAGACCTAGGCTAGAGTGCTAGGGTTTAGCTAGGGTAAGACTCAGACATGTGTTAAGGAGACCGGGGCCTAATGGAATGGTAGGCGTGAGATCTAGGAGATCGAAGGCTAAGCAGGGTAGCGTTGGGACATAAGGCTTTCAGGTGGGTAAGTCTTTTGTCCTAGAGAAACCGCGTTATGGGTTAGGACCAAGCAGGCTTGAGGTCGGCCAAGGAGCAACGGATTGGGATTGGATGATCCTAGTACCTAATACGCATGTCGGGCTTGGATCCTAGAGTGTTTGAAAGTTTAGGCTAGGTGCGAACCATAGGTGCGGGAAATGGTTTTGGATATATGACCATGTTGGCGCTTTAGATAAAGGGATTGAGTGTCCAAGACTTTGCTTGAGTACAATATGTACCTAAGTTGGATTGGGTATGCTTAGGTACTAAGTTTTTCTCAGAGGTCATTGCACGTGACCAAGCTCGTTCGGCGATTGCGAAGGTGGGTTTGGTATGGGACCAAAGGTGTTAAGCGCACGATTTTTGACTGGACAGGTTTTGATATCTTTATGGCATGTCACGGTATGCGGAAGATCCTATGCGTTCGAGCATGTTTGAGGTTTGGACTCGTGGGGAAGAAAGGTTTGAGATCTATAGAGTTCAAGGGTGGACCTCGTAGGTGGCGAGGTTTGGACTCGGCTCGGATTAAGTAGGTTAGAGACCTAAGGGGTTGAAGGTCAGACTAGGAAGTCTTTTGAAGCTAAGGAGTGATACTAGGTTGGTACTTGGTAGGTTTAAGAGTGGTAGGGCCATGGCTTGGATATGACGGGAGTCAGGAGACGTAGATGCGTCGCTTTTAATTGGACCAAGTAGGCTTGGGAATTAAAGAGTTCCAAGGGTGGAGATGTAAGGTGAGAGACCTAGAGGGTAGAAAGTCTTGTGACCTAAAGGTTTAGGGGTTGAGGCCTAAGGTATGGACCAGACATATCATGGACTTCAAGGATAAGTTTGGTAGACTTGAATGGTCTTGGGATCTAAGGGATCGCTCAACATGTTAGACTGAGTAGACCTAAAAGGTTGGAACGAGGAGGATAAGAGAGCTATTGCTTAGACAAGGTAAGGATGAGTATGTGTTGGTAGGTTTGAGATCTAGGAGATAGGGTAGGCTCGGGACCGGTAGGTTCGGGACCTAATGGGTCACCCTAAGGATTTGGCTTTGGTTAACTGGTTTAAGGTCTGGAGTTTTGGGTAGAACCGGTTTGAGGCCGAAGGGGTCATGCTACGAACTTGCAGAAGGTCGAGCTAAGATGTTATGATGTAACGTAGGTAAGACTCACCGGGTAGGCTTGGGACCTAAGGTTTTGAACCAGGTAGGTTGGGACCTAAGGGTATCCTATTGTATAGGAAATAGGGTGAAGGACCGAGTCAACTCAAGAATCACGGAGATGGGTCTCAGATGGATCGAGGATGTTTTTACAATTTTGTGGAGACCGAGCGTGCAGGTTTATAAACAAAGTGTCGGGGAGGAGAAAACTTTATGAAAGTGTTATGATCTTATACAGATGCCTTATAATTAATTATGATTCTAATCAATCCAAATAGGTCATCGCGTGCCGAGTTTGACGATGAGGGGTGCCCTTCTTCTAAGTGTATCCTTGTTGACGCCTCGGTATTCTCTGGGAAACCACATAGTCGACCCATTCCATTGGGGATTATCTAATTTGGTGAGCGGGTACCCTCCCTCCTTTGAGAAACTCTACGTCAAGCTTGATGATGAGGGATGCCCTTCTTCTAAGTATGTGCTTGATGAAGCCCCGGCATTCTTTGAGAAACCTTATGGTCGGTCCTTTATTGTTAGGGAAGCCCCAGTTGCGTAGAGCGGGGTATCCTCCCTCCTTTGAGAAATCCTATGTCGAGCTTGATGATGAGGAGTCCTCTTCTTCTAAGTATGTGCTTGATGAAGCCCCGGCATTCTTTGAGAAACCTTATGGTCAGTCCTTTATTGTTAGGGAAGCCCCAGTCGCGTAGAGCGGGGTATCCTACCTCTTTTAAGACGCACCCTTTTTTCTGCCTAGACCGCCCTTGCAGGTTTTCAATCTAGCGGGCATCTCTTTTGCGTCAATTTTTTTTTTTTTTTTTTTTTTTTTTTTTTGAACTCATTCAGTCGACTCAAAAAAGGAAAAAGAATTGTTTGAAAACATGCGGGGGCATTTTGAGGAGAGTAAGAGAGAGAGAGAGAGATAGTACTCACATTTTGACTCTTTTGAGCAACTGAGGGTATATATGTACAAAAGGGAGGAAGCCCCTGCTTTGACAGAAAGTAAGTGTTTAGCTCTTTCCTAGATTGTAGAACGGAAGACTTGTCGAGACATTTGAAAATTGTTTTATTCAAGATTCTCATTTGATTGCTCGAGAATGGACCTCGTTGATTAGTTAATGAGTTATGGTTAATTGGTAAACAAGTAGCCTCAAATTAATAAATGTTTTGATCAATTGTGAGTGAAGAAGTCAGGAGTAGAAATATGGGGGAAGAGAGAAGAGAAGGAAAATTGGCTACGAGGTGGGTTGTGTATATTTTGGACCGAACCGGGAGGTTGCCTACGTTCTCCTCAAGGTGAGGAGCTCAGGTCCGCGTAGTTCGGGGATGACCCGCTTGACGATGGTGTCGGGTTTCAGTGGGTATGTGTGGGAGGAAAGAAAAGAAAGAAAGTTGGCCCAAGGTAGGTTATGTTTGGCTTTGAGTGGTTGCCCGGTTGACGATGAAGTTGGGTTTTGAGTTTAGGGGTGTGAGGTTCATTTGAGGTGAGTTGTTCTGTGTAGCTCATTGCGGTAGATTACTCCTTTGTAGTTGTTGCAGTGGATTGCTCCATCGTAGTTGTCATGGGTTGCTGACGTTTATCTACTTTGTAAGGAAAGAAAGGAAAATAGAACATTTGAGGTGAAAAGAAAATGGGACTTTTACTTTTCCATGGTGATAGCCCCTTCTATTTTTCTTTTTTTTCTTTTTTTTTTTTTTTTTATTTTATCTCTTTGTGCACACCCTCTTTTTTTTTTTTTTTTGCCTAGGCCGCCCTTTCGGGTTTTCAACCTAGCGGGCTTCTTTTTGTGCAATGCTCTAACTTTTGCCTAGGCCGCCCTTTTGGGTTTTAACTTAGCGAGCCATATATATATATATATATATATTTTTTTTTATTTTTTTATTTTTTTTTATATTTGTACATGAAACATTGGGCGAGACAAGCCCCTAGTTTGCTTTCGCCTTTCTCGATTGCGAGGTAGCTTCCTTATAGTTCAAGCGGCCTTTTGCTGGCGGCGGGCGTCCTAGCCCCTTGATTTTCACCGGTAGAGCTCCATTGGATTATCACGTGCACCAATGAATGACTTCCTGCACTTGTCTTATATTTGCGATGGAATACGGACAGCCCCAGTGTAACGGCATGTAGTACTCATGATGGGAACAAACCAATCCTTTAAATTGTGGCAGCATGGATGTCTATTTGATGATGAGCAACCGCAGTCCATTTCTTTGTCACGACCTTATAAAAAGGGGTCTAATGGTGGGATGAGAGGCGTATGAGGATAGTGTATGGGAGAAGGTGTATATAGAGAGTGTACATGAAGTGTGTACAAATGGTGAGTGTATAGAGAGAGTGTATGGGGGTAGAATGTAGAGAGAAGGGAAAGTGATTCGTTCATCCCAATTGATCGAAGCATTTGTTATTTTGAGATTAATCGTTTACTTAGTTATGTGAATGGTTTGTGGGTCCATTTACCTTTTAATGAGTCGTCATTAATGAGTAAGATTAAGATTAATTCATCATATAAAGATATAGCAATCAAGCGAAAATGGTGAATAAGACAATTTTCATGAAATTGATATATGCAAGCTTATATCTCAAGTCTAGAGAGAAAAAAAAAGAAATAAAGACCCTTTTATTGGAACTAAAAGATTTAAACTGACTAGTCCGGGGTGGACTTTTACTTAAAGAAACAAAAATCGTCCAAGGTGGACTTTTGACTAAAGACACTCTAGAACCTACGAAGACTGAATGACCCTTTTCTTTTCTTTTATTTAAAGGAGGTAGCCCCAATTTCCTCTTTTGCCCATGCCCATGTATTCCGTTGGCGGGTGATGACTCCGCTGTTAATGAGGCTTTGAATCTTTCTCCTCAATTGGAGGCAATCTTCAGTGTCATGCCCAATGTACTGGTGGTATTGGCAGTGTTTGGAGGGATCCAAGCCTTGCTTCACCTTACTTGGTTCATAATTGAACAAAGGAGACAACTTGCCGGCTTGAACTAGACTTTTGAAGAGTTTGCCCAAGTCGTCGAATTCACGCTCGTCCTTCCTTTCACGAACTGTCTTTGAGGGTGATTTAGGTACCGGCACCCCTTGTTGATGAGTAGTCATAGGAGGCATCCCGACGGGGACAGTCTGTGGCGGCCCGTACATTTGAGGAGCGTACGGGTGTTGACATTGAGCAAGAGGGAGAACTCGACTGAGGTAATCATAAACGCCACGAATGTCAGACAAATGGCGCCTCTCGATATCTCTTAGGGTCTTATGCATCTCCTTCTGAAAGTGTGTTGCTTGCTCGTTGAGAATGGCCTTAAAGTGGATTGCTTGTTCATCGAGGATGGCTTCGAAGTGGGATGCTTGCTTACTGAGAGCAGTACCGGTGTAGAGGATTGTCTCGGGATCTTGGGTAGCAGCTTCAGTTGCAACTTCGATGTTCCTTGCAGCCAACATGATGCAGAACTCTATGTCATGAAAGAATTAGATTCGTATTTAATGATAAGGCATCGTTATAAAAATCATTTTTTGGAAAAGAGTCGGTCTCCACATTTTTGAAATGCATTTTGGTAAAAAATTGAAAGTTTGACCGGGCTGAAGTTGCCTACGTTCCCCTTATCATGAGGGAGAGGTCCCACACAATAAGAGGCTCAGGTCGCCGTAGTTCGAATCAAGTTAGACTTTTTTTAAAAAAGACGTGAGAGGTGACCATAGGGGTTGTTGGGTTTCGATGTGACATGCGCAGCGGAATTTAGCATTTAAAATTTTAAGAAACCCAAAGCCATGGATCCGTTCATATGATTAAATCAAATACAACAAGATGAATAGAGGAATAACTAACCCTTGATGGCTATGAATTTTCTCTTGATCTTTGGTGGAGAAACTTGAAGACTTGATCACGATCACAAAGCTTGAACACGAACTTTGAAGATGATGATTTTCACCCTCTAGCGGTATCCACACTTCGAACGAATATCAAAGGAGCTTCTTTGATCTTGGTTGCTAGACCAATATTATGAAACACACTTTCACAATATAATAAAAAACTATATGGAATTTATTTTGTGAATTATTTTGTTCCTCAATCAAGGATATCTTAGAACAAAATAAATTCTCTCTCAAACTCTTTGAGACTCACAAAAGCACTTGTAATTATGGTCTGGCCGAATTGGGGTTTTTATACACAATTAAGACCTATTCCAAATAGGAATCTTGTGCCAAAAACCTTCCTAATCGAATTAGGAAATTTCCAATCGGGAGCACCAGGCGCCCGCCTGTTTGGGCAGAAACTCCAGTCCCTTTCCGGCTTGAATAGGCGCCCGCCTGGTTCAACCCAAGCGCCCGCTTGGTTGACCAGGAAGCCTAAATCTTTTCAGAAATTCCTTGGAAGTCCTCCGACCCTAAATGCCAATATAGTCCTTTTATTTAAGATTCGTTCTATTGTGTGTGACCCTCTAGGATTATACTAAGTTGGCAATGGGCTCAAACATGATTCCATAAGATATGATTAGGTTCTAGCAAACCGTCATACCTACCCAAATAGTATAACTAGATACAAGTTCGCATTCCTCTTAGAATATGTCACAATCCCTTTGTCCACGATGTCATTGAACACAAGTCATGGTCAAACAGTCAACTTGTTTTGTTCAATACTTTCTCGATTCCGAATATGTTGATAATCCAAATGATATTGATCCAATCAATTCATTTGAGTCCGGCCGAACATTTCATCAACATTATTCCTACGAGAGGCCCAAGCTTGACATCTCTCCGTGGAGGGACAAATCCATTTAGCTTATTATTCTTCCCAACGGGAATCCGATTATGCCAATCATACCCTTTATAACTACCGTGTTAAGGTAGCGTTTGAATATGTCAAACACAATGTTCATCAAGTGGAAGACTATAATAACTTCATGTCTAAGGATTCAAATGACATAACTAATATGAGATATATGTACGACATAGACCATGACATAAATCTCATACAGCGGGTCATGTCCAGTACCTTGTTCCAAACAAGTACCCATAAATCTAACATGATTATCCCATGATCATTTAGCCTTTATACTAGTGCTTAACAAGTACTAGGGACGGAGATTATTATAAGTAAACATGAACAACAATAATAATCAAAACATCTCTTTATTGATATGAAATAAATGATAACAATTACAACGTTTATTAAACGTGCCTAGGGCACCACTACCAACAGGGGTCAATTTGATAGAGTCTTTTTAAGATAAAGAGCGATCTTGAGGTCAAAAGCAGGAGATGACTCGGTCCTTAGTCAAGCATGGGTGAGGAAGACCTATAGGAGTTGGTTTTGATTGAGTCGGGTATGGTTTGACTTATGGTTTGACCTAAATTTGACCTAAGGATCAGACAAGAAGTGGTTCAAGCTAGAATGCGACGATAATGGTGGGTTGACCTAGATGGGTAATGGATAGGTCGGCCTAAATGAGAAGGGTTGGATTGACCTATATGGTGAATGAATCAAGATAGCGGGTTGTAGCGGGTTGCCTATGGGATGATCTAAGTGGGATAAACATGGTTTGACCTAAGCGGGTCGAATGTGAGTTGGTTGACCTGTTCGGGTTGGTTGACCTAGGGAGGTCGGTATATAGATTCAAGACGGGCAAGTCGACTTAAGCGGGCCAAGGATTGACCTAGATGGGTCAAAGGTAAAGGGGTAGTTTTAACCTAAGACGGACGAGTTGACCTAGATGGGTCGAGGATGGTGTGTGGACCTAAACGGGTCGAGACGGGTTGACCTAGGTTGGTATGGACAACGGTGGGTCAAATAATGACCTAGGTGGGTCAGGATGACGGTTTGACCTAAGCGGGTTAAGGTCAAAGGTAATTGGGTTCACCTATGGGACCAAAGATTGACCTAAGAGGTCAATAGCGGATAAGGTTGACCTAAAGGTCAAAGGTTGACTTAAGAAGTCGAAAAGTGATTGGGTTGACTTAGGGAGTCAAAGGTTGACCTCAGAGGTCAAAGGCGGATAAGGTTGACCTAAGTGGTCAAAGGTTGACCTAAGAGATCGAGGGGTGATAAAGTTGACCTAAGGGGTCCAAGGTTTGACCTATGGGGTCAAAGGCAGATAAGAATGACCTATGGGGTCAAAGGTTGGCCTAAGAGGTCAAAGGCGGATGAGGTTGACCTAAGGGGTCAAAGGTTGACCTAAGAGGTCGAGAGGTGACCTAAGAGGTCGAAGGTGATAAGGTTGACCTAGGAGGTCAAGGGTTGACCTAAGAGGTCGAGGGGTGACCTAAGAGGTCGAGGGTGATAAGGTTGACCTAGGAGGTCAAGGGTAGACCTAAGAGGTCAAAGGCGGATAAGGTTGACCTATAGGGTCAAAGGTTGACCTAAGAGGTCGAAGGTTGACCTAAGGGGGTCAAGAGCGGAGAAAGTTGACCTAGGGGGTCAAAGGTTGAGAAGGATTTTGACCAAAGCGGGTCGAGATGAAGGGTAGGCCCAAATGGATCGCAATGATGGGTAGGTAACCTAGATAGGCCGAGATGAGGAATTTTGATAGATGGCCCAAGGGGTGAGCGATGGACCTTAGAGGTCGTCTAGATGCAATGCACATTTTATTTTGCGAAAAGTTTTGCATTTATTTACATCCTAAATGGTTGGTCTAAGGAGTGTCCTAATCTCTATGTGTGGGTTGACACGGGTAAGGTAAAAGGTTCCCACCGCTCGCGGAACGTACACGGTCAGTGGATTAGACGAGTGACTCGAAAAGAGGGCGGCAGTAGCGCACAAATTCCTGCACATCGAATACTCCGGGTAATGGGGACATGTGCAGTGCTGACACGGACTAGTGGTAGTGTGTGGTAAAAAACTAATTCTTTTTTAAGGAGAAAAGAGAGAAGTTTTAAATGTTTGAATGATGCTATGCAATGCATTGCAGGAGAAGGAAAATAATGTACAAGGGAGCATAGCAGAGTTTTGTTTGACCCTAATACTAAGACGAAAATAACAAACGTACAAGGATACAAGGTATATACCAAGTACAAGTATCAACAAAGTACAAGTATTAACATTGCGGGGTGCACGGGTGCATGTGTAAACATGGCAAGTATGTGAGGTGTATGTATAAACATGGCAAGTGTGTGCATGTGTAAACATGGCAAGTGTGTGTAGGGTGGATGTGTAAACATGGCAAGTGTGTGAGGTGCATGTGTAAACATGGCCAGTGTGTGCATGTGTAAACATGGCAGGTGTGTGCATGTGTAAACATGGCATGTGTGTGCATGTGTAAACATGGCAGGTGTGAGAGGTGCATGTGTAAACATGGCCAGTGTGTGTGCATGTGTAAACATGGCAGGTGTGTGCATGTGTAAACATGGCATGTGTGTGCATGTGTAAACATGGCAGGTGTGTGCATGTATAAACATGGCAAGTGTGCATGTGTAAACATGGCAGGTGTGTGCATGTGTAAACATGGCAGGTGTGTGCATGTGTAAACATGGCAGGTGTGTGCATGCATGTGTAAACATGGCAGGTGTGTGCATGTGTAAACATGGCAAGCATCATGATGTGACGAAAGTTAGACCCACTAAGTTTGAAAAAGTTTCAAAGCAGTCCCCAGCAGAGTCGCCATTGTGAATACCCCTTTCCGATGAAGCGACGCATGGGAAGTATCTTGTGATTATTTTATTTACAAAGGGAATATTCTTAACGACATTAAAATTATGAGAGTCGCCACGCCGTTTTAATTAAAGCCAAAACATTGAAAAAAGCATTTTTAGTGGGTTCGGGGGTCAAATTACAACAAGAGAAGAATATTGGACGTTATCACTCCTATTGCCCGAATTGATCGGTCTTTCTATCATGATGAATGTGTTAGTAGTGTGTTAGTGATTTAGACCGGATCCGAAGATTGCCTACGTTCCTCTCAATGTGAGAAGCTCAGGTCAGCGTAGTTCGCAAAGAATTAGAATAGGCAGAAGAATCGGGATCATGCATAATGAAGGGGGAATTACCTAAAGATTAGGGTTTAGAAATAGTTCCTAGATCATCCTCGGGTTGATGAACCCTCGATCATCATCGGCTATGAAATAACATGCAAACATGAAGATCGCAACCCTAAATATAGCATAAATAAGGTTTTAATCTATGAACACGATGAACATATGAAGAACATATATGAACATATGAATGAACATGCAAAGCATATGAAGAAACTATGAATAAACATGTAAGAACATGAATATAAAAGATCTACATTAAAAATAATGCAAGAACACGAAGAAAAAGTTAGAAAACTTACCTATGTTGGCAAGAAATAAACCTTGATCTTCTTGGTGGTTTGAAGGCTAATTAGAGAGCAAAATATTGTTTAAGAACTCCAAAATTCGTACTTAGAGCTCTCCAAATCGGATCCCTAAACCAATAGCATGGGATTGGTTTATATAGTAAACTTAGGGGAAGATCTGATGGTCCAGATCAACCGGCGCAAGGTTGGCCGCCTGGCCATTGTTGAAGACGGCGACAATGTTGGCCGCGTGGCCAAGATCAACGCGGAGCAATGTTGGCCGCCTGGCCAAGTCTGCAGGCTGACTTGATTTTCAAGCTAGGGTTTCACTGTTGCTTTATGGTAACCCTAAGTTGCCTATTTTGATGGATTTTGTCATAAATGAGATATTTTGGGAATCCAGGACAAGTCTTTGCAAGGTTTCTAATTCCTATAAAGTCCTTGTATTTTTGGAAAGCCCTAATAAACTCATTTTCAGGTCGGGTACTAACAGCCACTTGTGCTTTTCCTGTCTATAGTGCACGCTGCATAATCCGCATCTGAATAACCTACAAGTTTAAAGTTCAAATCTTTGGTGTACTAAAGTCTAAGGTTAACAGTGCCAGAGAGATATCGTATAATACGTTTCACAGTAATTAAGTGCGCTTCTCTGGGGTCAGATTGATAACGAGCACAAACATAAACACTAAACATTATATCAGGCCTACTAGCAGTAAGATAAAAGAGTGAGCCAATCATACCTCGGTAGAGAGTTTGATCAACCTTTTTACCTTTTAAATCTTTGTCGAGTTTGTTACCGGTAGCCATTGGGGTGTCATATGATTTTGCATTGTCAAGTCCAAACTTTTTGATTAGATCCCTTGTATACTTTGCTCGGTTAATAAATATTCCATCATGCTCATCTCAAATTTGCTTTTCATTAGTTTCTCAAAGCGCTTGCACAACAATTCATTAGTAGAACAAAAAATAATATCATCGACATAAATTTGAACAAGTAATTTATGATCATTATGTTTGGCAATGCAAAGAGTAGTATCGATTTTACCGCGAGTGAAGCCTTTCTCAATGAGAAACTTGGATAGTGTATCATACCATGCTCTTGGCGCTTGCTTGAGCCCATACAAAGCTTTCTGGAGTTTGTATACATGATTTGGAAATTGTGAATCTTCAAATCCATATGGTTTAGCAACGTAGACTTGTTCTTGGAGTTCACCATTCAGAAACGCGCTCTTCACATCCATTTGATATAACTTGAAGTTCTTGTGAGCAGCGTAAGCTAGAAAGATCCTTATAGCTTCAAGTCTTGCTACGGGCGCGAAAGTTTCATCATAATCGATTCCTTCTTCTTGCCTATAGCCTTGTGCAACCAACCTTGCTTTGTTTCTTGTGATGGTTCCATTCTCGTCCATATTGTTTCTAAATACCCACTTCGTACCAATCACTCCTTGATCATTTGGTCTTTGAACAAGAGTCCAAACCTTACATCGTTCAAACTGATTGAGTTCTTCTTGCATTGCAACAACCCAGTTCGGATCTTGGAGCGCTTGATCTGCCTTCTTAGGTTTAATTTGAGAGATAAATGAAGTATAAGCATCAAAGTTTGTAGCTCTCCTTGTACGAACCCTAACATGTAGATCACCAATTATATAAGTGATTGGGTGATCTCTAACTTCACGAACTTCAGGAGGTAAGTTAGGTTGAGCTGTAGTAACTTGAAGGTCTTCAATTGGTACATCTTCACTAGCATCAAAATCATTAAAATTAAGGGGTTGAACTGGTTCAGAATTGAAAGAGGTAGTGACACTAGATACATCATTAGAATGAGGCGCATGAGTGGAATCTTCAGGCGCATTGTACGGTGCAACTGAAGCTTCACTTGGTGCGCTATTGACAAAGCTTTGCGTAAATGATGTCGATGGATTTTCTTGAGTTGATGCATTCTGATCTTGTGTATGCGCAGCTGGAATGTGCGCACCTGTCTCAATAGACTCAACAAAATCATCAGCAACATTTGGAGCCAAATGTGGCTCAAGGAGAGAATGTTCATCAAATGTAACATGTACAGATTCAACTATCACTAATTTAGATCTATTTAAAACATGAAAAGCTTTAGAATGTTTAGCATACCCAACAAAAATACCTTCGTCCGCTTTGGCATCGAATTTACCTCTATGTTCGTTTCCCAAAAGTACTTAGACAATTTAGCTTCAGCTATCATCGTCTTTCCCGCTTCAATCAACGTCCTATTTTTCCTTTCCACAACACCATTTTGCTGCGGAACTCCAGCTGTTAAGAAGTTGTGATCTATCTCATGATAGTCGCAGTATAGAGCAACACCGTTGTTCTTAAATTCTATTCCATTATCGGATCAAACACTAACGATGTCATCTTCTTTTTGGGTTTGGAGCAGTCTGAATAGAGTGGTGAGAATGTCATAACAATTGTCTTTAGAGATCATTATTTCCACCCACGCATATCTTGAATAATCGCCTACCACAACTAGAGTATATTTGTTTCCTCTAATGCTTACAGTGGTGACTGGTCCAAATAGATCAATGTGCAGCAGTTGCAAACATCTTGATGTTGAGGGAATTGTCTTGCTGGAGAAAGACTGCTTTGATTGTTTACCAAGTTGACACGCAGCGCATTTGTTGTCATGATGATCAGCAACCTTGGGGAGTCCTTTGATGAGATTGTCCCTGCTGAGTATTGATAGATATTTAAAGTTCAAGTGACTCAAGCACTTGTGCCATAGCCAACTATTTTCGCTCACACTTTTAGCTACAAAATAAAGATTAGTACTAGAGTTCATATTTTGAAAATCAATAATATAGATATTTGTCTTATGATAACCGGTGAGCAATGTAACTCCAGATTTGCCATCCTTGATAAGACACTTCTTTGAAGTAAAGTGGCATTCTAATCCTTTATCGCAAAATTGAGATATGGATAATAAGTTGTGCTTGAGTCCTTCAACAAGAGAGACTCTTTCAATGCACTCTTTGTCTTTCTTGAGCTTTCCATATGCTATAACTTGACGTTTGTTGTTATCACCAAATGTTACTGAGGGACCTCTTTCTTCATGAACATCTTCAAGTAAGGATTCATCTCCAGTCATGTGTCGTGAGCACCCACTATCGAGAATCCATTCATACGTTCTAGCTTTAGAAGATCCAGCCATGAAGCAAAGAACCTGAAATATAGACATTAAAGCAGGTCCCCTTTATTCCTTTTCGGGTCCTAGAGTTAGCAAACTCCTTATTTTTCTTTGGGATAGCATTCTTCTTTGGGTCAGATGAATTTGCCTTAACAAAAAAAAAATCTGAAATTTTGGTGCGCTTTTTCTAGGAGCGCGCATAGGGCTAGGAGGCGCATGGCGATAATGCGGATGGCTCCTAGGTGCATAATGTTCGCTCGTAGAAGGAGGGCACCTTGTTTCAAGAATTATTTTGCTAGAGGAAGATTCATCTGTAGCTATTTCCTTCTCTTTAGCTTTCCCAAATTGTTTCGTTGGGTAGACATAATGGAATGTTTGTCTCTTGACTGGTTCTTTTACCCATTGAAATAGAATGTTTTTCCTTGGGAATTTCACGAGTTTGCTGAGGTGTAAATTCACTTTCTCTTTCAGCACAGACCTCACACTTAAAGTTGTCACTAGTTGATGTGAATCCCAAGCCGATTTTATCACCACTGGCTTTTTGGGATCAAAGATACTATCCATAGTGACACGAGAATTGGACAACTCATTTGTAATCTTTTTAAGATCAGTAATTTGAGCAACCAATTCATCGTTTTGAACTTTAAGTATAGAGTTTTGTTCTGTTAGATAGGTGTTTTTAACAGTAAAATGAGTCGTGCTCATTATCTGCTCCTTAAGGAGGGTGAGTTCAGATTTTAGAAGAGATTTCTCGTTCTTAAGCTGGGAAATTTCATCACATGATAGTGCTAAAGCTTCCTTCATATCACTAAAATGACTTATTACCTTTTCATCCTCTTTGAACAATTTATCTTGCTTTTCAATGTCCTCATCATGATTGATTTTTAGAATTGATACAACTTGAGGTCTGATGTAATTACTTTTTCTGATTTTGCTTCTTGCGCTCAGATCACATCTGGAAAATAACAATCCACCATCGCTTTGAGCTGGAGTAAGACATCCTTGTTCAATGAGCTCGTTGATGGTTGGTCCTTTCTTCTTTTTCTCCTCTTGATAACCTGCAGATTTCTTGATAGGTTTGTTAAAGACATTCATATCAGGAACATCTTTTGAATAGTCATCATCGGAGTCACAAGCATCGTCTTCATCATCCTTTGCCACCAAGCACACATGCCCATCATCAGAATCTTCATCTATTTATATTACTGGAATCTCTAGACCTGAGGTTATTACAGTCTTCTACTTGATGAACATTACGTTTGACATATTCAAACTTTACCCCTAACCGGGTAGCTATAAAGAATATGATTGGCGTAATCGGAATCATATAGGGAAGAGTAATAAGCCAAGATGGGATTTGTTCCTCATCAAGAGAGATGTCAAGCTTTGGCCACTCGATGAATGGTATTGATGAAATGCATGGCCGTGCTCAAATAAGATTTGTCTTATCAATACATTCGTGATCGAGAAAGCATTGAACTATGTAAGTTGACCATTGACCATGGCTTACGTTCAATAGACATCGTGAAACAAAGAGATTGTAATATGTTCTATAATGGATTAACGAACTTTGACAATTTATATCTGTAGATAACCCGGGAGAGCCCACTACTTGGCTAGAGCGGTGGAAGGATCCTAGGATGTCTATTTGATTTTAATTGTGAGAGTCTCCACCTATGTTATTGAGGAAAACATAAGAAAAACCTAAACAAAATAGCCTATTTTTATATTATGAAACTAGAGATTCGGGAAGAGGAGGGTTCAGGGGTTAGGTGACGGAGTGGGAAGTACTTAAACACCCACTCTGCCTCGCTTACGCGGGTCTTGCTACTATTGGTGCTCTAATGCTAAATGTCCTTATTTTAATATGGGAAAAGTGCTAACAATTATAATAAAAAGAAAAATGGAATTACAAAGGGAAATAAAAGAGAAACTTATTTTATTGATTAATTTATGCTAAAGATTACATTAAGAGAATAATAGTATATTGAAGTAAAGATTGAAATGTAAGGAGATGACCTTAACCAACTTTAATGTAATAAAGTGGTCATTTAGTCATGTCCCATTGATGGGCATTGCATACATTGACTAAGACAAATAAAATAAGAGAAGAAGGATAAAGTACCTTTTAGAAAATAAGAACTTCAAATCTTGACTTGGAGATGGAGTTGTTGTAGAGAAATTGTGTGCAACACTTTGTGTAGTGTTTTTGTTGTTAAGAGAATTTGTGTAGAGTTTAGGTGTGGAGAAAGTTTCAAGTCCTAGAAGTCCAAGAACTTGTGTATAGTTTTTGTAGAGAAGATGAAGTTCGGTCCTTTTCTAAGGTAGAAATGAGCGGTTTAAATAGGTGAAGAAAGGAGGGAAAGATGGTTTTTCAACCAATAGGAAAATAAAGAAAGATAAATAAATAAAAAGAAAATCAAATAAAAAATAAAAGAAATATTTTGTTTTAAAGAAATGGCTAGAATAATGGGATGGGAGGTTACAAAACTAGGGGGGATGAACTTGGAGGTAAAAAGAGTGTTTGTGATCTAGGAAAAGGAGGGAAATAAGGTGCAATCCGTTACTGCCATAATGGGAGGCGCGCGAGTCTGGCTTTAGGGGCGAGACGCGCGCGCAACCCATGAGCAACGTCGGAGGCGTCCGCGGGTGGAAAAGACAGAATTACAGAAATGACTCCAAAGTTAACTCTGTTATGAAGTTTAGTCCAACACTAACGGAATCAGTTAGGAGTTTAACTGAAGTAACAGAAATCAACTAAAATAAGTTAAATAAAAATACTATGTATGCAATCGGGGCAAGAGGTCCAAGGAGGGGTGTCTACAGAGCCCCTCGGCGACGTGGATTGCAAATCAAAACGCGTCGACAAAAGAAAGACAACCACCGAGGACATCGATAAAGAAGAAACAAAAGAAAAAGAAGTAAAGACTTAATGAAAGCAGGAATTTGAAATTGCGAAAGATAGAGGTGCGCTCCCTGTGTGAGCGACTTTTGTTGATTGATGAGGTGGCATGATCTGTTTGTAAATCTAACGGCTAAATTCGTTAGTAAATCCGCTTGATGAACCCGTTAGTGAATCCCTTGAATGAGTCCATTGGTGAACCCTTGTTGACGAATCCGTTAGTGAATCCGCTTCATGAATCCGTTGGTGAATCTATTAAATGAGTCTGTTAGTGAACCCTTGTTGATGAATCCGTTAGTGAATCCGTTTGATGAACCCGTTAGTGAATCCCTTGAATGAGTCCGTTGGTGAACCCTTGTTGACGAATCCGTTAGTGAATCCGCTTGATGAATCCGTTGGTGAATCCCTTGAATGAGTCCGTTAGTAAACTCTTGTTGATGAATCCGTTAGTGAATCCGTTTGATGAATCCGTTAGTAAATCCCTTGAATGAGTCCATTGGTGAACCCTTGTTGACGAATCCGTTAGTGAATCCGTTTGATGAATCCGTTAGTGAATCTCTTGAATGAGTCCGTTGGTGAACCCTTGTTAACGAATCTGTTAGTGAATCCGTTTGATGAATCCGTTAGTGAATCCCTTGAATGAGTCCGTTGGTGAACTCTTGTTGACGAATCCGTTAGTAAATCCGCTTGATGAATCCGTTAGTGAATCCCTTAAATGAGTCCGTTGGTGAACCCTTGTTGACGAATCCGTTTGATGAATCCGTTAGTGAATCCCTTGAATGAGTCCGTTGGTGAACCCTTTTTGATGAATCCGTTAGTGAATCCACTTGATGAATCCGTTAATGAATCCCTTGAATGAGTCTGTTGGTGAACCCTTATTGACGAATCCGTTAGTGAATCCGTTTGATGAATCCGTTAGTGAATCCCTTGAATGAGTCCGTTAGTGAATCCATTGCTGAATTCGTTTGTGAATCCATTTGGTCGAATGCTTGTACCTGTTATATGTATGCTTTTGCAGATATATGTGCTTGTGTGAGATGTGAAATAGAAATTGAGAGAAAATTGTGATTGTGGTGTGATGTGATTTGGGAATCATAGATTGCTTGAGAGAGAGATTTGAAAGAATGAAGAAATTGCTTTTGTGTGCTGTGTGATTTTGAGGAAAGTATTAATGAATGATGTTCATACCTTCACTTACCATGGCCGCTTGATTCGGGATGGAGATATTGTGGCTTTGATAAAGATGATGAATTGCTCTTGCTTTCGATGGAATGTTGTTGAGATGACATTCTGAATGATGGGTTGGTCGTGCCAAAGGCTGCCTACGTATCCCTTGAAGGGAATCAGACCAGCGTAGTTCAAGGATGATGGAGAATGCTGGGGAAGAAGCTAGGAGCAAATACTTTTACGCAAATAAAGAGACAAGAAAAAGGAAAATAAAAATATTTTTGTCTTTTTTTTTTTTTTTTAGTTTGTGGGTGAACCATTTTAAGCATTGTGTGTTTGTAAAGCCAACCCAAGATCAAGTAATGTTCGATCGAAGTCCGGATTGCCTTGTTGCATGATTTCTGTCGTTGTCGCCGATGTGCCCAACGAAGATTGATATCTAGCCCTAAGAGATTTTTCAGTTATGGAACTCTGAAATACTTTCGATGCCGAGATACCAAGGGGTTACTGATTGTGAAGCCCCTAGAACGCCTTTGATGCTAAACTTTGAGTGACTCGTGAATCCCCAAGATAAATCAGCTCTTGGCCCATTCAAATAAATCGCCTTTTGTTGCTGATGTGTGTAAGCCCCAAGAGGAGATTATTGATACCAGGCTTCGAGAGATTGCTAAGCCCTAAGTGTTATATATTTGTTGTTTGCGAGCTTCAGGAAGTGGAATGTGAAGACCATTCGATGTAAAGCCCCAAATTATCTTGGAATTGGCTCGGCATTGAGAGTGGATGCACCGTCGGGTAGGATTCTTGATAGATATCTCCTTCTTACTCTTACTGGGGAGATGAATGGCCTCATTGTCGTCGGTACCCAAATACAGTAATGTCTTGTGGTGCCGTCGAGGTCACGAATGATAAGGTCTTGGTGTGATAAGGCCCCCAAATGGGTATGCTTGCTTGAGTCTTCTTGAGTTGAACTAAAGATGGATCTTCGGATGCAACTAGTGCTTGAGGCGCAAGAGCCACACTTTTTGCTTTTGATCTTGGAGAAGGGGGTGCTGAATTGCAGAAACATTGGGATTGGCCATGGCATTTCCCGCTATAAACCCTGTTTTGATAGAGTTTAGCATATTGAATCTTTTTCCTTTTCTCTAAGACTTTCTTCATACCTCGTCGTAAGTCACAACATAAGATTCATTCAACTTCATTCATAACATCGGAGCCCTCCTTTCAAACCAGAAGACCTTTGACGTGAATTTCTGAGAGACCCTTTGAAGCTTGCTTGGTTCCATGAGGACTATTCCCCACGTTGAATTGCTCGGGTATCATTCCCCAAAAAGATTGTCAATTGTGAAGCCCCAATATTGCCTCTTTGCTCGGATTACTATAATGTCGTAGCCCAAAAGATTGTAGATTGCGAAGCCCTTGAGACCTTGAGGATGCTTCCAATATTGTATATGGCTTTGCTATGGCCATTGTTGGGAGGTGACGTGAATTGCTTCTTGCTGAGGGAGACTTTAAACTGATTGTAGCCCTAGAGTGCCACCATTTTATTATAAGTGGAGCAAGAAAGGCCTATCCTTGATTGGGAACAGGCATGGGTACACATGACAAGAAGGCTTTTCGTCATTCCTTTGAGGGACTTTGAGGATAGTTTCACACATCTTTCTTGAGCGTAGCCCCTAGGGCTCATTAACGTCAAATGAAGCAGAAGAAGCTCTTGTTCTTGAGTCACATAGCCCATAGGGAGTCATCATTTGTCGAGCAAGGCAAGAGACTTGTCCTCGTGTGAGGGAACAAACATAAGAGGACATGGCAAGAGCTACTCCATTTCTCGGGAAGCCTTTCGACATACTTTAGGTGCACATGCTTGAAGAAGCTCGAAAACTGAGTTACATGTTGTTACTACTCGCTGCCCAAACCAATTGACTCACCGGGGACTATTTGTGTAACCTCATACCC
>JAOWBW010002401.1:0-39792 GCA_026119855.1 Campanula takesimana
AGAATGGGAAAGTAATTGCTTATGCTTCGAGGAAGTTGACCCCTAGTGAACAGAATTACCAGACTCATGATATGGAGTTAGCGGCTATTGTATTTGCGTTGCACAAATGGAAGCACTACCTTTACGGGGCGAAGTTTGAAATTTTTACAGATCACAAGAGTTTGAAGTACCTTTTCTCCCAGAAAGAGTTGAATAATAGGCAGCGCCGATGGATGGAATTGTTGAAGGATTATGATTGTTCGATTCTTATCACCGGGAAAGGCGAATGTGGTAGCCGATGCGATTAGTAGAAAGTCTTATGTGGCTTCGATGATGGTCCGTGAATGGAAAATGCTTGAGGATGTTCGAGATTGGTCCTCGTGAATCGAGACATGGGGCTATTTTTGCGAATATTAGGTGTCTCTGACTCTAATTCAAAGGATAAAGGAAAGCTCAGAAAGAAGATCCCGAGTTGTGAAGATAATGGGTAAATTGAAGGAAAAGAATTTCGAGGATTTTTCTGTTAGCCCGATTGGAGTGTGACTTTCCGTGGTCGTTTGTGCGTACCCGATGTTGATGGAATTAAACAGAGCGTTTTAGATGAGGGTCACAAATCGAGGTATACGATTCATCCGGGTAGTACGAAGATGTATCAGGATTTTAAGCAACAATTTTGGTGGATTAATATGAAAAGGAAAAGACCGAGTATGTTTCGAGGTGTTTAACTTGTCAGCAGGTCAAAGCCGAGCATCAGAGAGCCGCGGGATTACTTCAGCCGTTAGAGATTCCGGAGTGGAAATGGGAGCATGTGACTATGGATTTCGTTACGGGACTACCTCGTACCCGTAGGAAGTATGACAATGTTTGGGTAATAGTGGATAGATTTGACCAAGAGTGCCCATTTCTTGCCTATTGACATCAGATATTCGATGGAGAAGCTTGTGACCCTTTACGTTGATGAGATTGTGAGATTGCATGGGTTCCGGTTAGCATCGTGTCAGATTCGAGACCCGAGGTTACTTCTAGATTCTGGAAGGCATTTCAAGAAGCTTTGGGTACAGATTTGCGATTCAGTACAGCTTTTCATCCTCAGACCGATGGTCCAATCCGAGAGGGACTATTCAGATTTTGGAGGATATGTTGCGAGCTTGTTCGATAGACTTTTCCGATTCTTGGATTCGCACCTACCGTTGGTGGAATTCTCTTACAACAACAGTTATCAGGCTAGTATCGAGATGGCACCGTTTGAGGCCTTGTATGGAAGGAAGTGTAGATCGCCTAATTGTTGGGATAAGGTTGGTGAAGCGAAGATCGTGGGTATTGATTTGCTTCAGGATTCGGTTGAGAAAGTTAGAGTTATCCGGGATAGATTGAAGACAGCCCAGAGTCGACATAAGAGCTACGCAGATAACCGAAGGCGAGATCTTAGTTTTCAGACCGGTGATTTGGTGTTCTTGAAAGTATCTCTGAAGGTGGGTATTCGTGAGGTTTGGAAAAAAAGGCAAATTGGCTCCAGGTTTATTGGTCCGTTTGAGATTTTTGGAAAGGTTGGACTTCTAGCGTATCGTCTTGCGTTACCGCCATCCTTAGAACGGTTGCATAGCGTCTTCCACGTTTCTATGCTTCGGAAGTATGTTCATGATCCATCTCACGTGTTACCGAGGATACCGGAAGATATTGAGCCCGATATGACTTATGAGGAACGACCGGTTCGGATTTTAGATACCAAAATCCAAGAGTTGAGGAGCAAGAGCATCGCGTTGGTTCGAGTTCTTTGGAGGAATCATAATATCGAGGAGTCGACGTGGAGCTTCATGACGAGATCGAAAGAAATTTCCGTGGCTTTTTGTTTGAGGTGAGTCTCGTTAAAATTCGGGTCGAATTTTCTTTAAGGGGGAGTGAATGTCACGACCCGAAATCTAGGCTCTATTTATTAGTAATAAATAATTATTATTTATTTATTTGCTTGTTTATTTATTTAAATTTTTATTTATTTAAATAATCATGTGTGCATTTATGTGTTAAAATATTTAATGCCTAGCTTTTTATTCGAGTTATTTGGGCTAGTGTGGAAGTGTTAGTCTTATTGTTAGTGGGGAGTAATTGTGTTAGTTGATGGAGGAGGGGGGTTCTAATGGTAACCTTTTGAAATAATTCCCTACTCCCTCCCTACCCCTTCCCTCATCTTCCCCATCCTTACACTCCATCCCTCTCTCTCCGCCATCTCTCTCTCTCTCCTCCATTGGGTAAGTTTCTTTCTCTTTCATTCTCTCTTCATTTTTCTTCATCTTCTCCTCATAATCTCTCATTTCTTAAAACATACCTTGTTTAGATCGTCGATAAGATCACGTAGAATAAAAAAGAATTGAATTCCGTCAACTTTGAGATTTATTCAAGTAAGTTACTTTTCCCCCATTTTGATGCTAAAATGTTCATATCATGTTATATGATGTTTGATGTGTTATATTTGAAGTTTGGTTGAGTTTAGAATTTATTTTGAATTTATTTGAGTTTTGGGTAAAAAATGGTGAAATCTTGAATGTGGGGATTTAGTGTTGGTTTGGATGATTAAAGGGTGTTATTTAGGTTTCCTTTAGGTTGGATGTTGTTTAGGAGCTTTAGAAATGTATTGGGAAGCTTTGATTTTGAGCATTTAGTGAAGGTTGTGTTTTGGTTCGAAATTGGTGAACCCAGGAAGAATCTGGGCATTGTTCTTCTGGCACGGTCGTGCTCCTTTATTTGGCACGGCCGTGCAACATTCACTTTCCTCCCGTCACGATTGGCACGGTCGTGCCACTTTCTTAGCACGGTCGCGCCAAAATTCCCTTTTCTTCCGTCATGATTGGCACGTCGTGCCACTTTCTTAGGCACGGTCGTGCCAAGCTGGGACTCTGGTATATTCTTCCCTTTTCTTCTAAAATTATTTCCTCCATAACTTTCTCATCCGAACTCCGTTTTGGACGAATAAACTATCATTTTAAAGCTCTCCTTGAGCTATTCGAGATGAGTGGAATAGTTGTGCTTGTGTGCTTGAGTTAACTGGATCCTTTGTGATCAAATATGATAAGGGATTGGTGTTATATTGTGGAAATTATTAGAGCACCTTAATTGGTTATTGTTAGTTCATTTCACTTTCTGGTGACTTCTTGGTATGGTTCCCTACTTTGGAACCTTAAGTTTGTTTGTTCATGCTAATATATTATTTCTTAGCATTTATTGGAAGCCCAGCTGGCATATTTGTTGCATCGGGCGATGGGAAGGATTATAATGGCAAAGCCAAGTCCATTATAATGTTGACCATTGTTTTTCCCTTACTATACCCCCCCCCCCTTTTTCCAGATTGGCCTTGGAAAGGATGAGTTAGCTTCCTTTGTGAATGTATCTAGCTATCGGGCATGACTTTGTGTCATGGTCCTTGTCCTTTGTGACACTTTTTGGTTATTGGTTCCGGTACCGGGGGTTTCTCTTCGCTTTCATGCTATTATGAAGATGATGATTTGTTGATTATTGATGCTGCGCAGCGATCCTTTATTTGGATGTACCAGTTTGGAAAACCTTGGCTATATCCTTTGTTATGTGTTTATTTCCGCTGCTATCTGTTATGTGATAAATGCTATGTGCTATGTGATATTTATTATTGCTTATTGCTTCTTGCATCATAGCATGTCATGTAGTTGCATTAGTAACTTATTGAGATTTATCTCACCCCCTTTTCTTTATCTTTGTTTTTCCTTAACCCCCCAGGTGCTAAGGATTAGTCTCGCTGATCACGAGAAAGAGGACGTCGAGTGTGGATACATTCTTTTGGGGAAGGCTATATAGGTTTGTTTACATTATGTAAATGTGTAACCATTTTGGGATAGTTGTACCAAACAATGACGTCACTAAGAATTGTATATTTTTATTTTGTTGGGCATAAACTTGTGGAGTTATGATAGTTTTAATTGGTTTTTATCAAACTGGTTTTGTAAAACTTTGATCATCACCTTTTGGTATCAAATGAAATTTTTAACTTCAGTATTTCACAGTTTTGGTTTTAGAGTCGACGTCCAGATCGCGGTCTCGGGCCCGCGGGGTCCGGGGTCGCGACACGGAAAGACGGAAGGTGGAACATGGGAAGGAGGACCGGGGTGTCTGATCGGCTGGGGCTCCACACGCTCCAAGGCAAAATGAGCAAAAGGATCCGGGGCGAGCTCGTGAAAGCCGGTGTCACGGAGCGAATCCAGAAAGACCTCCAAATCAGCTCCGCCTAAGGTATGGCGACGGACAAAGGATGGGGGAAGCTCTACGCTTGAGGCCCGTCGGAAAGACCTCTCCCCACCACTCACCGAATTTCTGTCCGGCGCGAATCGTGATTCAGTCCGAGGCCCCTTTGAGGAGCGCTCAACAAACCTCTTCAACCACCTTTTGGCCCGTTTTATGAAGGAATGCCTCTCTAGCAAAGCTCGCGTAGCGACCTGCACATGAAAGTGAAACAGCTCAGTGAAAAGGAACAGGGGTATGTGATAAGTGTGTGCAAGGGAAATGAATGGGAACATACCACGCCCTTAGGAGGGGCCCCCTCTCCCGCCACAGTTATGGCCACCATGTGGACCTGGCTATCTAAGTATATGTATGAGAAGTCCTGCCACATCGGAGGAACCACCCCAGAAGCACTACCTGCGGTGATCTTAGTCTCCGGGCCACGAAACGTCCGTATGGCTCGTCGGTGATAAAATGAGATGCGTTCACCCCCCATGAGGTAGGAGTCGTCCCCTCGGTCTCCCCAGAAATCCTACGAGCAGTCTCCTCTCCCGGGTTACCTGCAGAGCATTAGAAAGGTCAATGCCTAGCCCTTGCCCCTCATACCTTGACCAAGGAAAGAGGTTAAGCTCAGCCGGCATAGCCCCCTTTAGCACTGCCCTGACATCGGCATGAGGGACGGATACCCGTCCGTTGGATCCCCTCTTCTTTCGGCCTCTCGAGCCCAACAGACCATGGTCAAAATGTAATGGCGGGATCAACAGTCAGCTCCTATGGATAGCCACCAAAGATCTCGTAGTACCAAGCCTGAAAAGAAAAGGGCAAAAATCATTAAGATGCCGAAAACAAAAAAAGGGGGGAAGAAAAGAATGTACCTCCTAGGCGAACTGGAAACAAGCCAAGGATTTGCTCGCTTTCCGGCTGAAATTTATCGAGCTCCATGTACAGCTCAGCCAACCCAGCTTCTCCCAAGCAATACTCTGGACGATCTCGGGAGTAGACAATGATCCCAGTAGGGGGAACATGCATATGGTATCGGCATTGGCAAAGAGGGTATTGCTGAGAAGGAGCCACACGTAAGCTCGCCCGAGCTGCTCTGCCGTCACCAAACTCGCCAAATACTCTGGAATTCTGGCCCGAATGGCCCGGTCAACATCCTGCACTAGGATCCCCAAGCCCTTGGTAGGGCCCTGAAATCCAATGAGTGCCTCAATATCCGCTGGCCGAGAACCGGTCAGCCCAGATAACTGGTCAGCCACCGAAAGAGAGCCGGTAATGGCAGAAAAGTCTGCGGGAGTCACGATCACCTCCCCCCAGCTCAATTAAAGGTGTGGGTCGTATCCCACCAATGCTCGCCCAAGGCAGAGATGAGTTCCAGGCTCCTGTTAGTGCTAACCAGCTGGCCTTCGGCATGGATGAATGGCACCAAACCGGTACGCTCTACCCACTCTCTCGGACCAGGCCCATCGCCGACTACCTCGGGCATGGCCTCCCACAAGGAACATCACATGTCAGGAGATCCTCGAGATTTGGGATCACCGCCCTGCAGGTAAGCACATCAAGGTATGTATAACACAGTTTTAAGATACCAATGCGTATGATAAATGGATATGATGAATTAATCATGCATATAAATGTGATTTTACCCTTTTCAAATTGCATTGGGCGTTTGAGGGTGTATCTTGAAAAAAAGAGAGGTGATTTTACCTTTTTAAATCGCGTTGGGCATTTGAGGGTGTGCCTTGTAAAAAATGTGATTTTACCCTTTTAAACTGCGTTGGGCATTTAAGTGTGTGTTGCTTATGAAACGGATGTGTGAGATTTTGTTTGAAAGGATTCCCCCTGTCCCAAAGAATAAAATCCGTCCCCATTTTGATACTTAGTGTCCCGAATTTCCACAAAATGCAAAAAACCGCCTAGGAAGCGCTAGCATGAGCACAAATATGTCAAAATGGCTAGTCGCACCTAAGGTACAAGTCCTTTATGCACAAATTACGGGCAACATATTTTGACTTCGGAAAGTATAGCTAGGCATGACCCATCGAGAAAAATGAGCACATGCCTACAATCTTACAATCCCAAGTCCATCATAATGGTACCAATTTCACAAAATGCACCAAGAAGAACAAAATGCCCAAATTACATAAACATGAACCCTAGGACTAGGAAATGCATGGAATTGTTCAAATTTGACATAAGATGAATAAAAGAGGGTTTAAGGACACTTACCACCCGGTCATGGCACAAATGCACGGTGGGAGATTTGTAGAAGCCCGCTTCCAAGTTTGCGAGGTCAATATTGTAACCCCGAAAATTGCGTACCATATCGAGCCTTCTATCCGCTCCCCTTGGGTAGCCCTTCGCGCCCGAGCATCCATAAGTGAATTTTGAACGGTTTGGAGAACGAAATCCGAAGAATTTTGATGAATTTCCCTCTTGAAATCGCCTCTCTCTCTAGGATTTTCGGCTTGGATTTGAAAAATGCAGCAACCATCCGTATGGCTGCTGTTTTGAAAAAGAAGGAGACGCCTTCTAAAGCCGTACGGATGGTTTGGGCGAGGAATAATCTCAGCCCACAATTTAGATTCTGGCCCCTGACGCCTTGAACATGGTTCCCCCTAAGTTTTCGAAATAGAACTTAGGCCCCCTCCCTTTGGAAAATGTCTAAAATTCCCCCTTTAGCTCATGCAACTTAAATTGAACCTAGAAAGATTAGGTTCCCAATGAAAATGTGTCCGGGCAGTCCATAGATGGACGTAAGACCATCTTTGTTGAAATTAACCCGACCATACTTTGTAAGCCCAGGTTAAGAATGTGATTTAGCCCGGCCGTACTTCGTAAGTCCAGGTTAACATGTTAAAAATATGAAAAGAACATTGGCCGTCCCTGACGTAAGCCCAGTTAAAAATTATTTGATTGACCAAAAGAGAGTCAAATCCCGACGGCGAGTCAAGCCCCGACTTTGACTCATTGAGAGTCAAATTGAATGGCAAAAAAAATTGGCCGTCCCTGACGTAAGCCAAGTTAAAATTATTTGATTGACCAAAAGAGAGTCAAATCCCAACTTCGACCAAGTGAGTGTCGAGAAAATCCCTTCGGCTGACCAAAAGAGAGAGTCAAGCCCCCGACTTTGACTCATTGAGAGTCAAATTGAATGTCCAAGAAAATTGGCCGTCCCTGACGTAAGCCCAGTTAAAAATTATTTGATTGACCAAAAGAGAGTCAAATCCCGACTTCGACAAGTGAGTGTCGAGAAAATCCCTTCGGCTGACCAAAAGAGAGTCAAGCCCCGACTTTGACTCATTGAGAGTCAAATTGAATGCCTAAGAAAATTGGCCGTCCCTGACGTAAGCCCAGCAGAGATAAAAATTAAGTCCCCTGAGCGACCATTGTGTGATGAAGATTAGGTCCCCCGAGCGACCATTGTGAGATGAAGATTAGGTCCCCCGAGCGATCGTCTTGAAAAAAGTATTAGATCCCCGAGCGACCGTTGTGAGATAAAAATTAGGTCCACCGAGCGACCGTTGTGAGATAAAATTAGGTCCCCCGAGCGACCATTGTGAGATGAAGATTAGGTCCATCTTGAGATAAGAGTTAGGTTCCCCGAGCGACCGTTGTGAGATAAAAATTAGGTCCCCCGAGCGACCGTCTTGAGATAAAAATTAGGTCCCCCGAGCGACCGTTTTGAAATTAGAGTTAGGTCCTCCGAGTGGGCCCATGTGAAGCAAAGTCTAGGTCACCCGGATGGCCCATCTTGAGAAAAAACTTAGAATGAGAAGGGCGGTCCTTGACGTAAGCCCATGTTGACCCGATTGACCAAGAGAGTGTCAAACCCCAACTTTGACCAAGTGAGAGTCAAATCCGTTGTTCTCCCGGCAGTCAAAGATGATGTAAGACCAGTCTTGTAGTCAACCCTCTCCCATAGAGCCAGGTTGACCGAATCCCGAACCTTTACCTCTGACCAAATGAGTGTCACGCCTGAAACTTGCCTCTGACCAAATGAGTGTCACGCCCGAACCTTCGCCTCTGACCAAATGAGTGTCACGCCCAAACCTTGCCTCTAACCAAATAATGTGTCACGCCCGAAACTTGCCTCTGACCAAATGAGTGTCACGCCCAAACCTTTACCTTTGACCAAATGAGTGTCACACCCGAAACTTGCCTCTGACCAAATGAGTGTCACGCCCGAACCTTCGCCTCTGACCAAATGAGTGTCACGCCCAAAACTTGCATCTGACCGAATGAGTGTCACGCCCGAAATTTTCCTCTGACCGAATGAGTGTCACGCCCGAGTCCTTGCCTCTGACTGAATGAGTGTCACGCCCGAAACTTACCTCTAACCAAATGAGTGTCACGCCCGAACCTTCGCCTCTGACCAAATGAGTGTCACGCCCAAACCTTGCCTCTGACCAAATGAGTGTCACACCGAACTTTTGCCTCTGACCAAATGAGTGTCACGCCCAAACCTTGCCTCTGACCAAACGAATGTCACGCCCGAGTCCTTGCCTTTGACCAAATGAGTGTCATGCCCAAACCTTTGCCTCTGCCCGAATGAGTGTCATGCCCGAGTTCCACACCCGACCTCGACGGTCGTCTATAGGTTTGAGTAGCCTTAAAATCTCTCACCCCTCTTTCGAACTACAATAGGCTTGATTCCCTCGAATAGGGATACGTACGAATCCTATACCTCCAGGTCCAGCCATAGAACAAATCGTCTATACCGTCCTCCCATTAGATTGGGATGCTTGTTTTATCGACAACACCGCTTTCTTCAAAAGTGATGTTGCCGAGGGGCTCTGTAAGTACCCCAATCTGAAATCGACCTACTTTAGAAGAATTCTTGGTACCATTTAGGGATAAACCAATGGGCCAGGACCTCACTAGGATAAACCTGATATTCCAGGACTGAACTGGAATTAAACTTGGAAAAATCCAAAAGCTCGCCAAGTCGAGTCGTACGGATGGTTTGGGCACATGAGGTCCCTAGCCGTACGGCTACTTTGGGCACCCTCAGCCTCTATAAATTGAACCCCAAGCTAATCATTTCAGGGGGGGAAACAACATAAGAAAGATTACTCTGTCGAAATCACTCCAGTAGTGTGAGAGAAGAGTGAAACAAAGAGTGAAAGAGAGAAAGGAAGATTGGCTAAACCAAAATAGGTAAAGCCACCTTCTCCTCCCTCCCTTTCTCTTCATCTATAACTCTATTTTCTCTTTAATCTTTGTTTAAGTTTATGTTAATCTTTATATTACTTGCAAGACTTGTCATTCAAGCAACTTTACATTACTTGTAAGACTTGTCCATTCAAGCAACTTTACATTTATGCAAGACTTGTCCATTCAAGTAAATATACATATATTACTCTATATTTCTCTTGTCCAAGCTGTCGCGACCCCGAACCCACGGGTCCGGGATACGCGAGCTGGACGTCGACTTAAAACCAAAACTCTAAAATATAGAAGTTAAAAATTCCATTTTGAACCAAAAGATGATAACACAAGGTTTTACAAATCCAAGTTTAAATCAACAAAATGCATCTGACCTAATCTCCACAGCTTATACTAAAAAGAATAAAATATACAATTCTTAATGAAGTCAATAATGGTAAAACTATCCCCAAAAGGTTATACATTTAAATAATGTAAACCGATCCATAACAACCTGCCCCAAAATCTCAATCCTCTCGACGTCCTCCTCGATCCGCGAATCATAATCCTTTTCCTCCTGGGGGGGGTTAAGGAAAAACAAAGATGGAAATAAACGGGGTGAGATAAAATCTCAGTAAGTTACTAATGCAACTACATGACATGCTATAATGCAATAAACAATAAACAATGATGAATATCACATAGCATGTAACAATTAACAGTCAACAGATAGCAGCGGAAAGTAAACACATAACAAAGGATATTAGCCAAGGTTTCCAAACCGGTACATCCAAATAAAGGATCGCTGCGCAGCTTCAATAATCAACAAATCATCATCTTCATAATAGCATGAAAGCTGAAGAGGAATCCCCGGTCAGAAGCGACCACTCAACCCATCAATCAAACAAACCATCTTCATAGTAGCATAAAAGCTGAAGAGAAACCCGGTACCGGAACCAATAACAATGATAAAGTGCCACAAAGGGCGGGAGCCATGCCACAAAGTCATGCTCCAAAACGATTAGCTAGAATACCCACAATGGAGCTAGCTCATCCCAACCAAGGCCAATCTGGATGAGGACAGAAGGACCAATGGGCGATGCTATACTGGACTTGGCTCGTGCCATTATAGCATTATCCATTGCCTGACTCGATACACAATTCACCAGCTGGACTTTCAATAATGCTAAGTAATAAAATACTAGCACGGTAAACAACTAAGGGTTCCAAAGTAGGGAACCATACCAATTTATCACCATAAAAGATGTAAACGATTACTCAAGAAGAGTTCAACAACAATAGCACAAGGAGTTTCTCATAAAAGAGTCCAACAACATTGACCATTAAAACATAATGATTCAAAGATAAGGCACGTACCAAATACATCCTAAATATGATACCCACAAGTAAATCATAAAGAGCACAACCCAAACGGTCGCTCACAAATAGCACAATGACTATCACTAAAATGACCATAAACATTTACTCAAAAGATATACTAGGACTATGAACTCAACCATCTCATCACACCTGGAATTCCAAATAAGAAGTCCGAGCGAATACATCTTAAGGTTAATCAAACCGTGGTACCCAATTGCCAATTCACGCTTTATCTCCGTTCATAACGAACCCATTCTAAACACCCCAAACGAATTCGAAAGGTTGCCCT
Source organism: Campanula takesimana (assembly GCA_026119855.1). Classification (NCBI taxonomy): domain Eukaryota; kingdom Viridiplantae; phylum Streptophyta; class Magnoliopsida; order Asterales; family Campanulaceae; genus Campanula; species Campanula takesimana. The sequence continues at coordinate 11,039 of JAOWBW010002401.1, forward strand.
TATTAGAACATGATCACGACAGGACTAAACCCTAAACCTTGGTGTTCAATAACAACCCTCTAGGTACTATAGGACATCGCCTAAAACCTAACCCAAGTCTTACGCGAAATTCAATTCGGTTGGAACAAACGCAATTACATCATAAGATGCCCAAACAATACTTGATCAAATTATATAACACTATCGTTCACAAAGGAACCAATTTTAATTACTAAAGTGTTCCACGGTGTTATCTTAAGTTAATTAGAAGAAATAAACTTTAACTAGATAAGCCTTAAGTCTTAAACCAAGAAAAAGGGAGAATTCTGAACCAGGGGGCGGGCGGGCGCCTGGCATGGGGCGAGCGGGCGCCTGAATGACCAGAAGGTCTGGTCATCAGAAATTGACATGTAGGCGGGCGCCTGGAGGGGGTCGGGCGGGCGCCTGGTCTGGATTCCAGTCGGGAAAACAGAGCTGGGTTCATCATGTTCGAACCAATATCACCCCAATCTCTAAAATACTCCAAACCAATCCTTCTAACAAGCTCCAAAATGAACCAAAACCACATTTAAGCTAAGAGGGGACCTAAATCACATCATCTAACAACTCCAATCCAAGATTAAATCCCAAAATCATAATATCACCATTTTTGCCCAAAAACTCAAATAAATTCCAAATAAATCTCAAACTCAATCAAACTTCATATATAACAACTAAAGCATTATATGAACATGAAAGGAACATTTTAGCATAAAAATGGGGGAAAAGTAACTTACTTGATAAATCTCAAAGTTGATGGATTTCAAATATTTTTGGCTTCCAACGATCCTATCGACGATCTAAACATGTTTCAAGTTTTAAGAAACGAGAGATTAAGAGAGGAAGATGATCAAAATGTAGAGAGAAGTAGGGAAAGAAAACTTACCACAAAACCAAGAGAGAGGGAGAGAGATGGCTGGGAAAAGAGAATGGAGAGAGTGAGGGAGAAGGTGAGGGAGGTGAGGGGGAGTAGGGGAATTATTCACAACTTACACTTAGGCCCCCTCTCTCACACTACACACACAACTTACACTCCCTACTTACAACTAAGACCCAACAATACCACACTAACCCAAACAAAATGCTAGGCATAATTATTATGACACATAAAATGCACACATAATTATTTAAATAAATAATTTAAATAAATAAATAAATAAGCAAATAATTAAATAATAATTATTTATTACCAATAAAATAGAGGCTAGTTTCCGGGTCGTGACATTCACTCCCCCTTAAAGAAAATTCGACCCGAATTTTAACGAGACTTACCCGAAAGATCAAGTAGCCATTAATACGATAGTTCCGTCATTTCCCAAATTCCTCAATCATCCATTCTAAACCACCACGTAGTAACCTTAAATAATGTTCACCATACCACGACCTCTCGCACATAACTTCCTTCAATCATAACCTTCACTACTAATTAGAATCCATAATCAAAATTGGAGAATCCCAATTGCTCCCAAATATAACTCTCGAGATATCCTAAGCTCATCTTATTCATAACCTTAATTACACTGCAAAGGTGTTTCCTCTTGTAAATCACATACTTAGTAGTATTCCCCAGAGATTCAAAACATCACCCTCCCGAGCCTAATTAGCTTTTAAAATATAAAAAGGCTAAATGAATTTCTATTTCCACAATATTCATCGAAATGGCTACATCTCTAAGGATTACCATTATAGTGCTTTCACTTGAGTTAACACCTTAAATTAATAGTACCATACGACCCCAAAATTTCTCATACAAAGTGTCCACTTAATCTATGTTATACTCTCATCCCTTCATTAATCCGGTCTTGAAGCCTAACCAATTCAATATACTCAATAGTCCGCAAAACGATCCAAATTTCATCTCCAAAAGATTTTCTCTAACTCCCATTTAAATTATAACCCGTGCTCATAAACCCAAGGAAATCAACAAATCTCAAATCCTCAATAGCTAATCCAAGTTAGTCTCTCACGCATACATTTATTAACCTAATGATACTTAGGCTCAATGGTACTACCAAAATCATAAACTAATTAGCTAGCCTCATGCCAATAGCTCCATTACCAAATCACAATATTCTTTAATTATGCCCAAATATTGATACTCGACTTTCTTCACATACCCTTGATCCAATTCGGGAAACGTCACCAAGAAGGGATTTAGGACCATAGAACCACTACCTAACCAAATTTCAAAATGCCTTTAACATAGATCGAGAAATTGTTACTCTCCCAAAATGTACTTAGTCCTTTCTAACTTAACACGCTTACCACCATATGATCATAACTCCTACAACAAACTCATCATCCATAACAAATCGTACACCTCTCCATACTAATCCATTCCGATGCATTCACGGAGATGTACTAAAAGGAAACGAAATCTCTTAACAAGAAACCCTCGGTTGAATCCTCAACTTTTACAACCCAACCGTTACGATATGGATATTGTTCTAAATATTAGCATTACAACCTTGTACCACAACAATTCAATTTAACCCAAGTTTCCCTTAAACACGAGGTACTATACGGAGGAAAAATGGAAATCTTACAAATAATAATTACACCCAACAAATTGACCGAAACTAAATACTCGGTTTTCATTTAAGAAAAGATAGGTATAATTCTACCCAAAGGAATGGTCTCAAACAGTTTTAAGAAATTAGGAATGGAGAATACATCAATCTCCCTACAACAATAGGCTAAAGCAATAGTAACATCAAAATCTTGTAATAGCAACATGGCTAATTTAGCAGGTAAGTTATATCTACCTTTAAGCACAACATGAGCACATAAGACTCCATCAGATATCCTACACTCCTCCATAGGAGTAGACACCGACAACACATAAGTCAAAGACTCAAAAGAAATAAATGCAACTAAATGCACAGAAACACATAGATGCGATGATCCTATAATGCACGCGCTCGCTCTCTCGACGCTAAATAATACCTCCTGAAATTTATCCGTTACCTGGTGAGTGCTGATTGATCGCAATTACTCTACCCTATACCTTAGGGTTCCTCGAAGCATCTGTCTTCTGACCCGGTGAAGTACTGGTTCCTTTTCCTGATGATTGAACCTTAAACCTCGGACAATCCTTTATGAAGTGACCCAGTTGACCACAATTGATACATTTTCCTTGCTTCTTCCAACACTTATCCTCCAAATGGCCTTCCCTCTGACAGTAAGTGCAAAGCCACCTACCTTGTTTCCCTTGTTTCCCCATAGTAGTACCCGGATTCCCTAGCGCGGTTTGTTCCTTAAACTGAGATGGTGCTCCCAAATTACCTCGGTTATATGAACAGTGTTGTGGTTGAGATTTAGCATGGCTTACTTGTTTACCTGAGTTTGCAACCTCGGTCTTCCTCTTATGCTCCCCAATATCTTGCTCGATCAAGTATGCCCGGTCTACCGCATCCTGAAATGTCACAATCCTCTGGGCTATAAGCTGAGTACGAATAGAAGTCTTCAAACCCCGGATGAATCTCATAGTCTTCTGTTCTTCGGTCCTCACAAGATAGTCACAATACCGGGCTAATTCTGTGATGTTAGCCGAGTACTGAGCTATAGACAACAAACCTTGCTCCAGGTTGAGCAACTCGATCTCCTTTCGGTTTTGATCCACTACCGGAATGAAATGCTCCTTGAACTTTCGCACAAACAATTCCCATGCATACACTGTGTGAGTATCATCCCAACTCGCTTTAATACCCTTCCACCAATGCTCGGCGGCACCCACAAGTTTATAAGCCGCAAACCGGACCTTGTCTTTATCGGTGCAACTAAAGACATCATAAATTTTCTCCATCGACTCAATCCATAGCTCGGCCTTCCTTACATCGGGTTCCCCATTGAACTCAACCGGTTTCAATTTCAGAAATTGTTCCAATCCATAGCGGGGTGGTGCTTGTTCTACCCTCGGACCTTGATCATGTATGGCCTTCATGGCCGCCTCAAACATGCCCTGAAACATTGCACGGGCTTCATCCCTTGTTTCATTCTGATTTTCATTACCGGTATTACTTTCACCACTTCTCCTTCGAGCCATTTCAAACAAGTACCTGCATAAAACAACAATTGTTACTCACTCCGAACACACTACCCTCCTAGGTCATACTAATCCACCTATACATATACTTAGAGCTAATGCAATAGCTCTGATACCAACTGTCGCGACCCCGAACCCACGGGTCCGGGATACGCGAGCTGGACGTCGACTTAAAACCAAAACTCTAAAATATAGAAGTTAAAAATTCCATTTTGAACCAAAAGACGATAACACAAGGTTTTACAAATCCAAGTTTAAATCAACAAAATGTATCTGACCTAATCTCCACAGCTTATACTAAAAAGAATAAAATATACAATTCTTAATGACGTCAATAATGGTAAAACTATCCCCAAAAGGTTATACATTTAAATAATGTAAACCGATCCATAACAACCTGCCCCAAAATCTCAATCCTCTCGACGTCCTCCTCGATCCGCGAATCCTAATCCTTTTCCTCCTGGGGGGGGTTAAGGAAAAACAAAGATGGAAATAAACGGGGTGAGATAAAATCTCAGTAAGTTACTAATGCAACTACATGACATGCTATAATGCAATAAACAATAAACAATGATGAATATCACATAGCATGTAACAATTAACAGTCAACAGATAGCAGCGGAAAGTAAACACATAACAAAGGATATTAGCCAAGGTTTCCAAACCGGTACATCCAAATAAAGGATCGCTGCGCAGCTTCAATAATCAACAAATCATCATCTTCATAATAGCATGAAAGCTGAAGAGGAATCCCCGGTCAGAAGCGACCACTCAACCCATCAATCAAACAAACCATCTTCATAGTAGCATAAAAGCTGAAGAGAAACCCGGTACCGGAACCAATAACAATGATAAAGTGCCACAAAGGGCGGGAGCCATGCCACAAAGTCATGCTCCAAAACGATTAGCTAGAATACCCACAATGGAGCTAGCTCATCCCAACCAAGGCCAATCTGGATGAGGACAGAAGGACCAATGGGCGATGCTATACTGGACTTGGCTCGTGCCATTATAGCATTATCCATTGCATGACTCGATACACAATTCACCAGCTGGACTTTCAATAATGCTAAGTAATAAAATACTAGCACGGTAAACAACTAAGGGTTCCAAAGTAGGGAACCATACCAATTTATCACCATAAAAGATGTAAACGATTACTCAAGAAGAGTTCAACAACAATAGCACAAGGAGTTTCTCATAAAAGAGTCCACCAACATTGACCATTAAAACATAATGATTCAAAGATAAGGCACGTACCAAATACATCCTAAATATGATACCCACAAGTAAATCATAAAGAGCACAACCCAAACGGTCGCTCACAAATAGCACAATGACTATCACTAAAATGACCATAAACATTTACTCAAAAGATATACTAGGACTATGAACTCAACCATCTCATCACACCTGGAATTCCAAATAAGAAGTCCGAACGAATACATCTTAAGGTTAATCAAACCGTGGTACCCAATTGCCAATTCACGCTTTATCTCCGTTCATAACGAACCCATTCTAAACACCCCAAACGAATTCGAAAGGTTGCCCTTATTAGAACATGATCACGACAGGACTAAACCCTAAACCTTAGTGTTCAATAACAACCCTCTAGGTACTATAGGACATCGCCTAAAACCTAACCCAAGTCTTACGCGAAATTCAATTCGGTTGGAACAAACGCAATTACATCATAAGATGCCCAAACAATACTTGATCAAATTATATAACACTGTCGTTCACAAAGGAACCAATTTTAATTACTAAAGTGTTCCACGGTGTTATCTTAAGTTAATTAGAAGAAATAAACTTAAACTAGATAAGCCTTAAGTCTTAAACCAAGAAAAAGGGAGAATTCTGAACCAGGGGGCGGGCGGGCGCCTGGCATGGGGCGAGCGGGCGCCTGAATGACCAGAAGGTCTGGTCATCAGAAATTGACATGTAGGCGGGCGCCTGGAGGGGGTCGGGCGGGCGCCTGGTCTGGATTCCAGTCGGGAAAACAGAGCTGGGTTCATCATGTTCGAACCAATATCACCCCAATCTCTAAAATACTCCAAACCAATCCTTCTAACAAGCTCCAAAATGAACCAAAACCACATTTAAGCTAAGAGGGGACCTAAATCACATCATCTAACAACTCCAATCCAAGATTAAATCCCAAAATCATAATATCACCATTTTTGCCCAAAAACTCAAATAAATTCCAAATAAATCTCAAACTCAATCAAACTTCATATATAACAACTAAAGCATTATATGAACATGAAAGGAACATTTTAGCATAAAAATGGGGGAAAAGTAACTTACTTGATAAATCTCAAAGTTGATGGATTTCAAATATTTTTGGCTTCCAACGATCCTATCGACGATCTAAACATGTTTCAAGTTTTAAGAAACGAGAGATTAAGAGAGGAAGATGATCAAAATGTAGAGAGAAGTAGGGAAAGAAAACTTACCACAAAACCAAGAGAGAGGGAGAGAGATGGCTGGGAAAAGAGAATGGAGAGAGTGAGGGAGAAGGTGAGGGAGGTGAGGGGGAGTAGCGGAATTATTCACAACTTACACTTAGGCCCCCTCTCTCACACTACACACACAACTTACACTCCCTACTTACAACTAAGACCCAACAATACCACACTAACCCAAACAAAATGCTAGGCATAATTATTATGACACATAAAATGCACACATAATTATTTCAATAAATAATTTAAATAAATAAATAAATAAGCAAATAATTAAATAATAATTATTTATTACCAATAAAATAGAGGCTAGTTTCCGGGTCGTGACACAAGCCATGGGATGATCCAAGGTGCCCTCCATGACTTGTGTGGAAGAGGTTCAAACCTAGATGATCATGGCTTGTTGATTGTCATTTACATTCTTGTCTAGTTAAAATGATGCTTTTGTTGGCAATAATGATCATTTGGATGATAAAGCTTCCATCTTTATCATCCAACATTGATCTAGCTCTAAATTCCCCTTTGGGGTTACAAAGATTCAATCTTTATGTGTTAATTTGATTCCTTAAAGGTTAATAAGTCATAAAAATACCATCTTGGTGATAAAGTTTCAATCTTTAATCACCAAATGTTCAATTTTGGCACAAAGGGCATGTTCATCAACTTTTCTCAATTTTCTCCAAGGATTGCTTATGATCACACCCAAATACTTGTTTTGGGGATTAAGTGATGATCATTTAGCATAGGAATGTTGTATATAAACTTACAAAGTGTTTTAAACAAACTAGGATCAAAACAGTTCTGTCCAGTTTCAACAGAATTTCTGTTTCTGCTCTGAAACTGGACTGTTCTTGACTGAACTGTAAAATCCCAGGAGACCACCTGTCCATCCGTACGGCTATGTTGGGAACAGGGGGAAAAATGTCATTTTTTCCCTCTGATCCCCATTTTCTTAATAAACAGACCCTTTCAGTGAAGTTTTTCCAAACAAAACCAATAACAGAAACTTTTCCGTTAAATACACACACACACATGCACATTTTCAAACTAACAAGGGAGACTCGGTTTTTCTGAGGCACTTTGGGTGAACCGCAAATATGTTCTTCCCAAAGTGTAACGTGACCTCCGAACTCACCTTCTCTAACCATTTTCATTTGTTTGGTTTAAAATTAACAAATGTGGCGACTCCGTTTCTTTTTCGTTAAGAAAGTTACCCGTGTTTTGCATTTCTTCCTCGTGCGAACTTTGCTTGTTTCGCCCTGAGGGACGGGATCCTTACAAATACCTACAAACAATGAATAAAAACGAATCACACACAAAGAACACAAAACTTGTATGCCTGGTTCGTTCAACACATGAACTATGTCCGGGGGCAATCGCCAAGCCAATATTTTATTAAATATTCTTTAATATGGTTCTACAATGTGTTCTAGGTTGGAACTATGCTTATATAGGTGTACAAGGAAGTCCTAAGTCAATTTGGAAGAGATACAATCAAAATAGTAAACAAATCAGGAATCAGGTCTGGGCCCAGAATAAGTGTACGGTAGCCCACTTTACAGTGTGGCGGCTACCCACTATATCTTGTTTAAGCCCTCAAACCTCCCAGGACCATTGGGCGGTCACCCACTCCATTTTGGGCGGTCGCCCGCTCCTCCGGCTACTGTTTTTCCTTCTCCTGATCGAACTCCGCTTCAACTCATCCACCTCTTTGACTTGGACTCCTTCTTTCCCTTCGTGTCCTCATGGTTTAGGACTCCAATCCTAACAATCTCCCACCTAAAGAGTAACCCATAAACCTAGAAACACCCATCAACTCCCACCACGGAATGAACTCCTTCGAACACATTTTCAATCCCATATTGACTTGACATTGCCTTCCCTCCCCGCTTAAGTGCTAAGGCGAGTTGAAACCAAGTGACGTTTCAACCCCTCCATGTTAGATTGTGCTTGCCTCTTTGTCTAACGGTCACTAATGCCTTCACTATAAATAGCCTTCATTTCTCAACAATGAAGGTTGCTGAGCTTCAAAGAGAATATCCCAAGTATTCAAGTTTGCTTTGAAGATTGAAAACCCAGATATTCATATCTTCATCATCTCCTTAGCAAACCCAGAGTTCTTCATCAAAGTTTCAAGCCTTCAAACCATCACAACTCAGCCTTGCACAGAAAGTAATCACTTGCTCGTCATCACTTAGATACTTTGAGCTCTTGATTTCTTTCCACACCACACACCCGGAGTATATTTTCTTATAGATTATATACCTCGAAAACACAGGTTGTTATAATAGAATTGTTAGGTTAGATTGTTTATTTAGAGTTTAGATTCTCTTGTAATCTTGTAAAAACTCCTCTAAATAAATACAAGTCTAGTAGCTATTAGAAAATCCTAGGCTAACCACCTTAGTACGAGCCTCCTCAAAAGATTCACCCATTGAAACTCTAACGGCAATCTCAAATTCAATGGGATCAAACTGATCAGAAGAATGAATAGGAATAATGGCAGTTTGAGAAGGAGGTGAAGGAACAGGATACCTCATGTAATCATTATAAAGAAAAATGGAAGGGGAAGGAACAATGAATAGGCGGTATAGGTTTGGAATGCAATGACAGTTAAAGTATAGAAAGAATTTGAGATTGCCCTTAGAGTTTCAATGGGTGAAGATAGTTTCATCTTCTGGAAAGATAGGATGAAGAAGCACATGATATCTGAGGATCGCAGATTATGGACTGCAATTGTTAATGGACCCTATGTCCCGATGAAGGCTAACCCTGATACAGAAACTGCTGGACAAACTGCGGAAATCAAGAAACCGGAAGCTGAATGGACCGAAACTGATCAACGGAATGTGGACTTTAATGGTAGAGCTATGTCCATGCTTGTATCAGCTATTGATCTAAGAACTCACTCAAAGGTTCTAGATTGCAATACCGCAAAGGAAACATGGGATGGCATCATTGACTTTCTGGAAGGAGATGCCGATACCAAGAAGAACCGCCTCTACCAATAGAGAAGGCTCTTTGATTACTTTGTCAAAGACCCAAAGGAATCTCTTCGCCAATGCTATGAGCGGTTCGTGGAAATTGTCAATGTATGTTTCTCTCTAGGGCACAAGTATTCCAATACTGACCTGAACATGAGATTCATGCAATCTCTTGGTAGCAAATGGATGATCAAAACTACCAACATTGAAGACAACAAAGATCTGGAAGCTCTTGATCTTCGTCATCTTTATGCCATGCTAAGGGTATTTGAATTCAAGCTTGAGGAAGCTCATGAAACCGAAAACAGATTCTAGTCTCTTTCTCTTGCCACTTTCAACAATGCCACATCTCCAGTTTACAATCCAGGTCACCATCAAACTGCATCTAATACCCATTTACAAACCGCTTCTTTTGATCTAAATATTCCAAGATATATTCCTCAAACCGCACCTCCAGAGTATCACCAACCGTCTCATCAACCTTACCCTCAACATCATCAACCCTATTCTTAACCTCAGCAATCTCATCAATCCTACACTCCATCTCAAAATTCCCAAAGTGTAGCATCCAGTTCTACTCAAGTTGACTTTGATGACATGGATGATGACGAGTTTGCTATCTATGTGAAAAACTACACCATGTTCAGAAAGAACAGAGATCAATTTCAGTCAGGCGGCCCTGCAAAGTTTGTCCCTCCAACCAGATTCAACAAAGCAGCTGATGCTAAGAAAAGGGATGACCTTGTTTGTTACAACTGCAGACAACCAGGTCATTTTGCCTCCAGTTGTCCCAAACCGCGCTATGAAGCCGCTCCTGCCAAGAAACCGTTCAACAAGAAGTTTTTCAAGATAAGAGGAATGGTTGATGAACAAGGAGAACAACCACTAACATGGATGGTTTCTGATACAGATGATAGTGATGAAGATGAAGGAGTTGCAAATCTTTGCCTAATGGGACTTGAAGAAAAAGTTGAAATTGATGAAAGCCTTCCACTGCCACTCCATCAAATGAAGTTAGTTTCACCAAGAACTCCTGAAGCTAAACAAGGCAAAACTCCTACTTCACCAAACTACTCTCCTGAGGATCAAACCGAACAAATCCATGATGACCAGGTACTTGAACGTGCTAATGTTATTTGTAAACAACACACTGTGCTTAAAAAGGCATATAAATTAATGGCTGCGGAACTTGAATATTCCCAAAAAGAGTGCAAGTCCCATAAGGAGGAGATTGAAAAACTCAAGCTCCAAATTGTTGGGATAGCTTCTATTGTGGAAGAAAACCGCTACCTTAAGGACAGAACCGAGGTACTTCTCACCCGAATCCATGATCTTACTGCACAAAGGGATGAACTTCAAAAAGTGACCGATATGTGGACTAAGTCTGGTGTCACCATGGAACAAATCGTTAATTCACAAATTCTCTCTAAGGAGAAAGTTGGATTGGGATTTAAAACTGATGATGGGTGTAAGTGTCCTTGCCTCTGTGCTGATAGTGGTGTGAACCCAACTGAACAAACCAAAGAAATCCCTAAGGTTAATCATGCTGGTGAAAAGGGCTCAAAACAAGAAATTAAAAGGAAAAATTATTTCTTTGAGTATCCTAAAAACCAGACTGGGAGAGATTCAAAGTGGAAAGAGAAATCCACAGCGGCTGAGGCAACCAAAGAAGTATTGAGTGATGAAACCGCTCCTAGTCGGTTTAAGGAATATCCTGTTATATTTCCTAAAGCCGCACCTAAGAGGAAGGTTGAGCTCAAGAAGGTTAACTTTGTTAAAGCCAAAACCGCTGACCCAGTAAAACATGAGAAACCAAAGGTTAGTAAAGGGTTTGTAAAACCGCAACCACAACCTGGATTAATTCATTGTTTTATTTGTGTCGATTTTGGTCATAGTGCTGGTCATTGTCTTTTAAGATTCCCACCCAATGCCAAGGGTCATAAAAATCCTAAGGTCAAACAGGTGTGGGTCCCAAAAAGCTGCTAACCCTAGGACCCAAGGAATAAGGGGGACCAAAACCTTTCATGTTTATTTTTCAGATTTCTTGTTTTATGGCTGGAACCGCTAAGAAGAAGAAGGATCTCTAGTATTTGGATAGTGGATGCTCACGACACATGACTGGAGATTCCGAACTACTCTGCAGTTTCATCCAAATGAAAGGTCCCCCAGTAGTGTTTGGTAACAACAAGAAAGGAGAAACAGTAGGATATGGAGCAATCAAACGTGGAAAGGTGACTATTGAAAATGTGTCACTACTCTGCAGTTTCTCTCCATATCTCAGTTTTGTGACAAAGGAATGAACTGCATCTTCTCCTCAACTAGCTGTTATATCAAAAATGCTTCCTCTGGAGTCACTCTACTGACTGGCAACAGAACAGGTGATGTTTATATGATAGATTTAAGCAATATTGTTTCTATTGCTGACCTATGTTTTGTAGCCATAAATATAAGTGAAAGCAGCTGGTTATGGCATAAGCGGCTCAGCCACTTGAACTTCAAGTATCTAGCAAAACTGCACAGGGATGGTCTAGTAAAAGGACTACCCAAAGTGGCTGACCATCATGACAAAACGTGTAAAGCATGCCAGCTTGGAAAGCAGCCCAAACAGTCATTTCCTAGTAAAACCGCACCTTCAACGAACCACTGTTTGCAACTGCTGCACATGGATTTATTTGGACCTGTCCCAACCGCCAGTATAGGAGGAAACCGCTATACACTTGTGGTGGTTGATGATTATTCAAGATATACATGGGTGGAAATGATGGCCTCTAAAGATGATACTTATGGCATCGTAACCGCTCTCTTTAGACAGCTCCAAACTCAGAAATTGGATGACATTGTTGCCGTGCGTTCAGATAATGGAACCGAATTTACAAACAATGGTGTTGCCCAATATTGTGATGATCATGGAATTGATCATAATTTCTCTGCCGCTGGAGATCCACAACAGAATGGAGTAGTGGAAAGAAAGAACAGAACTTTGATTGAAGCAGGAAAGACTATGATTGCAGAAGCCAAGCTTCCCAAGTACTTCTGGGCCGAAGCTGTCAATACCGCGTGTTTCACCCAGAACCGCTCCCTCATCATCAAAGTTCACAACAAGACTCCTTATGAATTGTGGAGAGGCAGATCACCCAACATTGCTTCTTCAAGATATTTGGATGCAAGTGCTACATCTTGTACAATGGCAAATAGCATCGAGGTAAATTTGATGCTAAGGCCGATGAAGGTATTTTTGTTGGTTATTCTAAACACTCCAAAGCTTTTCGTTGTTTCAATAAGACATCTTTAAAAATTTTAGAGTCAGTCCATGTTACATTTGAAGAACATGTTCTCCTTGAGCCACATATGGCTCCAAATGTTGCTAATGATTTTAGTGATTTTGAGACATGCACTAGACATACCTACTCAAACCGCTGATGGTGTAACTGTTGAACCGCTGTCCTCTGATCCCATTCAAACCGTCCATCTAGTTCCAATTATCACCTTCAATGAAGATTTCAATGATTATGAAGATGATCCTCCTCTGGAAAATCTTCAAGAAATAGTGGTTCAAGACAAGATTCCTCCTGAAATTAATGAGCATAGAGACCATCCAACTGCCAACGTTATTGGTCTTATCAGTACTGGTGTCCAAACCAGAGGGAGTTTGACTCACAGAGATGAACACAGTTTGTTCTCAACTGCTCTGTTATCTCAGATGGAACCGAAGAAGGTAGATGAAGCTCTAAGTGATCCAAGTTGGGTAATTGCAATGCAAGAAGAGCTTAATCAGTTTGAAAGATGCAAAGTTTGGACTCTAGTTCCAAGGCCCAGAGATCACACTGTAATTGGAACAAAATGGGTATATAGAAACAAGATGGATGAAAGTGGTGCTATAACTAGAAACAAAGCTAGGTTGGTTGCTCAAGGTTATAGGCAAGAAGAAGGGATTGATTATGATGAAACCTTTGCCCCTGTAGCCAGACTCGAAGCCATAAGATTGTTCCTGGCCTATGCCTCCTTCAAGAAATTCAAGTTATATCAAATGGATGTGAAAAGTGAATTTCTGAATGGTGAACCACAAGAAGAAGTTTATGTAGCCCAACCGCCAGGATTTGAAGACAACAAATTTCCGAATCATGTCTTCAAACTCAAGAAAGCACTGTATGGACTCAAACAAGCTCCAAGAGTATGGTATGACACTCTATCTAAATTTCTTATTGAACAAGGCTTCTCTCGAGGTAAAATTGATACAACTCTATTTATAGCTAAACACAAAAGTCATTCATTATTAGTTCAAATACATGTTGATGATATTATTTTCGGTTCTACTAATGAAACTATGTTTGTTAAGTTTGAGAAGCTAAAATGAAGAGTAAATTTGAAATGAGTATGATGGGAGAGTTGACATTCTTTCTTGGACTCCAAGTCAAGCAATGCCATGATGGGATTTTTATCAACCAAGCCAAATACACTAAAGATTTGATAAAGAAGTTCGGGCTTGAAACAGCTAAACCAGTTGATACCCCAATGCCTAAGGCCTGTAGTTTGGATCGAGATGAACATGGTAAGAAAGTTGATCAAACTCTCTACCGAGGTATGATTGGCTCTCTACTTTACTTAACTGCTAGTAGGCCAGATATCATGTTTAGTGTTTGTGTCAGCTAGATTTCAAGCTGACCCTAGAGAATCTCATCTTATTGCTGTTAAACATATTATTAGATATTTATGTGGATCTGTTAACCTTGGACTTTGGTACTCCAAAGAATCTTCATTTGATTTATTAGGTTATTCAGATGCTGACTTTGCAGCATGTAAGATAAGCAGAAAGAGCACAAGTGGTACTTGTCAGTTCCTTGGAACGCGGCTTGTGTCATGGTCCAGCAAGAAACAAGCGTCGGTTTCAGTCTCAACCGCTGAAGCTGAATAAATAGCGGCTGGAAGCTGTGGCTCTCAAATTCTTTGGATGAAATGGCAGTTGGAAGACTATGAAGTATTTGAGAAGAACTGCCCTATCTACTGTGATAGCACTACTGCAATATCCATCTCCAACAATCCAGTTCAGCACTCAAAAACAAAGCACATCGACATAAGATATCATTTCCTCAAAGACCATGTTGAAAAGAAAAACATTTTTCTAGCAAAAGTGGGAACAGATGATCAAATTGCTGACATCCTCACCAAACCGCTTGAAAATTCCAGGTTCTATCATTTACGAGGAGAAATAGGTATGTTAGAACTAACTTAAGATATCATATCTATATATATTATTTCTAATATCTTTTGTTTAACTGTTTTGGCTATGCTTAGAAAAGTCATCTAGTACGCTGTTCTGTCATCACTGAAACCGCATCAATAGATAGTTCGGTACAAGATATTCCATCAAACTGACGAGTCAAAATAAATGAAATCGGTTCGTTCAAAACCGACAAGAAAGCAAAGTCATTCGGTTTAAACATATAAACCGCCATCAGATTAGAGAGACATCAGTTTCATGAAAACCGCTGAAGAAGTAAGGTAGGTCGGTTTGCGCAGTCAAACTGCTCAGGTATGAAATTGCATTTCAGTCCCTACTTTATGTCATATCAATTATAAGGACCTTTTTGCAATTATCTCTGCCGCATTAAATTCTATATGACGTGGGACGCCAACTGGAGACCATCGTGCACCGTTCTCGTCGTTCCATTACCTGAGGAACAGTTATTTGAGTATAAAAGACAAAGTTTATTTCTTTTTACCTCTTTACCTTCTTCATCATTCATCTCTCTCTTCTGCACTCTGTCTTCTACCTCCAAAATTTCTCATACTTCATCAAAATTTTCATAATGGCACCTAAGAAATCATCCGACCCTTCTGCTCCATCTACATCTAAAACATCCAAAGGTGATATGGTATGATTTCTTGAACCCTTCACTCTAGCATTTCATCTTTTTCCGCCATTGTTGTTCGTAAAAGCTTGTTCGTCTTCTAATGTTTTTCCTTGCTTTTTCGTTCAATTTCTGATTGATTATGCTTACATGTCGCGACCCCGTCCCCGCGGGCCAAGAGCACGCGAAAAGGACGTCGACTTAACACACAATTACCAAAATACTGAAGATAAAAATTCCATTTCTTATACCCAAAAGGTTTAAAACAAAGTTTTAGAAATCCAAGTTTAACAACAACCATATACTACTAGTATAAGCTCCACAAGCTTACACCAAAAATACAAAAGATTACAAATCTTAATGATGTCATTGTTGGTAAAACTATCCCCAAAAGGTTATACATTTAAATAATGCAAACCGATCAATAACAACCTGCCCAAAATCTCAATCCTCTCGACGTCCTCCTCGATCCGCAAATCCTAATCCTTTCCTCCTGGGGGGGGGTTAAGGAAAAACAAAGATAAAAGAAAGGGGGTGAGATAAATCTCAATAAGTTACTAATGCAACTACATGACATGCTTTGATGCAATAAACAATAATAATATCTCACATAGCACGTAGCAAATATCATTTAACCGATAGCAGCAGAAATAAACAAGTAACAAAGGATACTGAGCCAAGGTTTCCCCAACAAAGGATATAACAATCTGATCAATGATGATAGGGCCGCATCGAAGAGCAGCATCAATAAGCAGCATCAAAGAGCCGATAAACCAACCAACGATAGCAGCATAGTAGCTGAAGAGAAAACCCGGTACCGGAACCAATAACCAAACGATAAATGAGTATACGACACGAAGTCGTAACCCCTTATAATAGCTAGACTGTTCCCAAAAAAGGAGCTAGCTCATCTCACATCCAAGGCCAATCTGGAGGAGGGAAATAATGGGGTAAAACAATGGTCAACATTATAATGGACTCGGCTCGTTGCCATTATAATCTTTTCCATTGCCCGACACAACCACGAATACCAGCTGGACTTTCAAATAAATGCCAAGTAATAAATACTAGCTCAAATAAACAACTCATGATTCCAAAGTAGGGAACCATACCAATTAATCACCAAGAAGATGAAATAAAACCAACCACACATAATAAAGTCCTTCCAATATTCCCAAATAATAATTGATCAAATTCCACATCACAATCGTTCACAAAGGAACCAATTCCGAACAATAAGGTGTTCCTCAATGTTAATTTAAGTTAATTAGAATAATAAAACTTAAACTAAGGAAGCAACTTAGTTTTAAACAATCAAAAAGGAAGATTTCCAGGAACAGGGGGCGGGCGGGCGCTCGCTATCAGGCGGGCGCTCATTTGGTCAGAAGGTTGGCCGAAGAAATTGGCCAAGTAGACGGGCGCCTGGCTCAAACCGGGCGGGCACTCGGTCGACGGACAGACTGGGAATCAACTGGGTTCTTCACATTTCTTACCAAAATCAAACATAAACCTTACCCATTTCACAACCCAACATTTCTAACACTTCTATTAGCATACCCAAGTACCCAAAACAACATATAAGTCTATAAGGGACCTAAATAACATCATCTAGCAACCCTAAACCAAGATTAATTCCCATCAATCAATAATGAACCCTTTATCAAAATATCACAAAATGGGTAATAAATCAAAAACTTCAAAACCCAACCAAGAATCAATGTATATCATCTAAATCATCATATGAACATAGAATGAGCATTTTAACATAAAAATGGGGGAAAGTAAACTTACTTGAATTTTATCAAAGTTGACGGAATTCGAAATTTCTTTGTTCTCTACGATCCTAACAATGATCTAAACATTTTTCAAAGAATGAGAAATGAGAAATAATGGGAGGAAGATGACTAAAAATAAGAGAGAAGGAGAGAGAGAGTTTACCTTCAACAATGGAGGAAAAGAGAGAGAAAGTGTGCTGGGAGAAATGAGGGAGTGAGCGAGGAGAGGGGTGATGGAGGGAGTAAGTAGGATAAATTAGAATAGTTTCACTTAGGCCCCCTCTACTACTCAATTAACACTTAAACCCTTATAACCCATTTCAAAATAGTCCCCCCTTACTACACACTAGCACAAATGACCACTTAAAATGCTAAGCACCACATAAGATGAAACACCAAATGCACTCATAATTATTTGGATAAATAAATAAATAAACAATTTAGTTAAATAACAAGAAATAAATAAATAAATAATTAAATATTTATTATTTAGAAAATAGAGGCGGGTTTTCGGGTCGTGACATTACATATGTTCATATATGCTGGGTTTGATGTTTATTTCTTGTCTTTTGTTCAATTTTTGAGCAATTTTGATTTTTGGGTTTTCGGGTGTTCTTTCGTATTTTTTTATATACTATGTTCTGGGTTTGTTATTTGAACTTGTTCTTTTAGAACTTTGTTAGTATCTGCTCTTTTCGAATTTTTTTGGTATACTTCTTTCATGTTTGGGTTAAGTTTTTGTTTTGCATGTTTATCCCCTGTTCATCATGTTCTTCATGCATTCAAATCCTTTTTCAAATCCTTTTCATGTCTAGTTTTGGGTGTTTACCATTTTACCCCTATTTTGCTTTAACCGCCCGTTCATTGTTAGGATTCCTTAGTAGCAGTTTGTGTATTTCATTCAAACTGATCATGTTCACTCAAACTGCTTTTGTCAAACTCTTACTAACTTTGATTATTTTTAGGATGAATCCAACTTTGTTCCTGGATCCCAAATCATTAAAGCCGAATTCAAAGCTGATGCAGTTGGAAGAAAACTGCTTGCCCTACTTGAATCGTCAAAATTGCTGCCTCTGTTTCAGTTGGATGAACCGAAGTTTGACAAAGAGCTTTGTGCAGAATTCTTTGATAATGGGATTGTCTGTGTGGCACCTCTGTTGAATGGTAAAGGTGAAGAAATCAGAGATTTAGAGTCTGGGGAAGTTAAGACTGAAAACGCCATTAAATCCACTGTCAGAGAAAAGGAAGTGGTTCTAACTGCGTCAAAGATTGCTATCTTGGCTGGACTGGAGAATTCTGGAATCCTTTCTATCAAACCAAAGTTAGTCAGCCGAACCACATTAGAGTTCTTGGGGGTCTCTGTCTTCAACACTAAGACCACCCCTAAGAAGGAGTTTGGAGAGGTAATAGTCATGTTGTGTGATCTTGTAGACACATGAGTGATGTGCAAAAATGGCAATCACAACAACTTCACTACTGAGCAGTACAACTACTGCGTGGCTATCTACAAAGGGAAGAAACTGCACTGGCCAAGGATCATCATGCAAGAAATGATCAATGCCCTAAGCCGCCATACTTCTGCCAAAGCCGCCATACTTCATCAGGATTCTGTGATCTTTAAAGCTTCTGTGGCAAACAAAGCTGAATGGGTACAACCAAATGAGAAGACCTTCTATGGTGCTTCAAAGCTTGATGCTTTCAGAACCGCGTTTGGATGGTGGTTTGCACAGGCAGTATAGAATGCTGATCCTTTACCTGAAGTGCAAAGAGGACCCTATCCTGAGGCACGGCTCAATAAGGCTGGTAGACCATATGCTGGTGGGATAGCTGATCAAGCCGCAGCTTCAAGGGCTAGAGAAGCAGCTCAAACTGCTACCTTGAATAGGCTAGGAGTTAGCCTGGATGGAACTGAGGCTCCAGTTGAGAGGGAGTCTGCGGTTAAGGGGGAGCCTGCAATCCCTGCGAATCAACCCAAGGAAACCGCGGCTCCAAGAAAGAAGAAAGCTAAAATTACTGATCCTTCCAAACCCTCATCCAATCTTCCTCCAAAACCATCCTTACCAAAATCCTTCCTTATTCTATCCAATCCTCATCTGAACCTCTTCCACCTTCATCTAAACCAATTCCCTTCACTAAATCATCTCCACCTACTTCTTCTAAACGCCAGATAAAACCCCTTTCCCCAATCAAGCCACTGTTGAAAAATCCATGAATTTTGCACAAGATGTGAATCTCATGCGAAAACGTAAAGCTACTGCTTCTGAACCCAAACCTTCCTCACCTTCTCTATCTTCTCCAAAACTGCCTACTGTTCAATTCACTGAAGAACGGTTACAGCTAATCTTTTCTACCCTTCCCAACCTCAAACCTTCTACTCAAACCGAGCCTGAGCAGACTGACATGTCTGAGGCTGCGGTTCAGCCTGATCAAACTGCGGAACAGTTTGTGGCTGAGGTTATTGTGGATGTAGATGTGCCTGAGCAGACTAATATGTCTGAGGCAGTTCAAGATGAACCTGAGCAAGATGATGACAATCTTGAGGTTCAACTGCTGAAGAAGAAGAGAAGATTAATAAAGAAACATGATTTTGTGGAGCACTGGCTGTCGCGACCCCGCGGGCCCGGAGTACGCGAGCTAGATGTCGACTTAAACAATAAACTCTAAAATAATGAAGATAAAAATTTCCTTTTATACCAAAAGATGATAACACAAGTTTTGAAATCCAACTTGAACAACAAAATATAAACTAGTATAAGCTCCATAAGCTTACACCCAAAATAATAAATATACAAATTCTAATGACGTCAAGTTTGGTACAACTATTCCCCAAAAGGTTACACATTTATATAATGTAAACCCACCAATATCAACCTGCCCAAGAAGCTCAACCCTCGCGACGTCCTCCTCGTGATCAGCGAGTCTAATCCTTTCCTCCTGGGGGGGGGTTAAGGAAAAACAAAGATAAAAGAAAGGGGGTGAGATAAATCTCAATAAGTCACTAATGCAACTACATGACATACTATGATGCAATAAGCAATAAACCATAATAAATATCACTTAGCACATAGCATTTATCAATTAACAGATAGCAGCGGAAATAAACAATTAACAAAGGATATTAGCCAAGCTTTCCCAACTGATATAACAAAATAAAGGTCGCTGCGCAGCTTCAATAATCAACAATCACATCTTCATAGTAGCATGAAAGCTTGAAGAGAAAACCCCCGGTACCGGAACCAATAATAATAAGGGGACAGTGACACACAGTCAAAGCCCAAAACCAATAGCTAAGATGCTCACAAAGGGGCTAGCTCATCTCACATCCAAGGCCAATCTGGAGGAGGGAAATAATGGGGCAAAACAATGGTCAACATCATAATGGACTTGGCTCGTGCCATCATAATGCTTCGCATCGCCCGAAACACACACAAATACCAGCTGGACTTTCAAGTAAAGTCTAAGTAATAAAATACTCGCACAATAAGAACCACTGATTCCAAAGTAGGGAACCATTCCAAATAAATTGCCACAAAGGTAAACCAATCCAAACAACACATCAAGGATGGACCACATTCCCAAAATGATACTTAATCAAATTCCATAACATATTTATTCACAAAAGAATCAATTCCAATTAATAAAGTGTTCCACGATGTTAACTTAGGTTAATTAGAAGTATAAAACCTAAACTAGGTAAGCTATAAGTCTTAAACCAGCAAAAAGACAAAATTCCAGAAGCAGGGGGCGGGCGGGCGCTTGCCAGGGGGCGGGCGGGCGCTTATTCCAACAGAAGGTCTGGCCGCAGAAAAAGCTGGGTAGGCGGGCGCCTGGTCTAACCCGGGTGGGCGCCTGGTCTGGTTCTTGGTCGGAAATTGCAGCTGGGTTCTACCATTTTCAACCCAAAATTCACCCATTTCCTAAATGACCAAAATCAACTCTCTCCACTAGTTCCACAATGAATCAAACCAACATTTAGGCTGGAAGGGGACCTAATCAACCTCATAAATAACCCCAAACCAAGAATCAAACCCAACATTCATATCAATCACCATTTTAACCAAAAACCAAAATAAATTCCAAATAAATCCCAAACTCAATCCAACATCAAATGTATCAACTAAAGCATTATATAAACATGAAATGAACACTTTAGCATAAAAATGGGGGAAAAGCAACTTACTTGAGATTTCTCAAAGATGACGGAATTCAAATATTTTTAGCTTCCTACGATCCTATCGACGATCTAAACACATTTGATAAAATGAGCAATAAGAAAAGATGAGAGGAAGAAGGTGAAAATGAAGAGAGAAGGGAGAGGAAAACTTACCCTTTTCACAACTATGGAGAGAGAGAGAGAGATTGAGTGTGTGCTGGGAATGAGGGAGAGGGTGAGGGAGAAGAGGGGAGTAGGGAGGGAGTAGGAGAAAGATTATTTAAAAACTTACACTTAGGCCCCCTCACTCTACTAACTAACAACCCAAACCAAATCCCCTACTACCCACTTAACACAATATCAAGCAAATAATGCTTAACACAATTTAATATTATGGGACATAAAATGCGCACATAAATATTTAAATCAAATAAATAACAAATAATTAATTATTTATCAATAAAATAGAGACGGGTTTTCGGGTCGTGACATTCACTCCCCCTTAAAGAAAATTCGACCCGAATTTTAACGAGACTTACCCGAATTAAAAAGCCACGGATATCTACGCTCCATCTCCTCTCGAAGCTCCCAAGTCGATTCCTCAACATCATGATTCTTCCAAAGGACTCTAACCAACGGAATACTTTTGTTCCTCAACTCTTGGACTTTGGTATCTAAAATCCGAACCGGTCGTTCTTCGTAAGTCATATCAGGCTCTATATCCTCCGGTACCCTCGGTAACACGTGAGATGGATCATGAACATACTTCCGAAGCATAGAAACGTGGAAAACATTATGTAACCGGTCTAAAGATGGTGGTAACGCAAGTCGATACGCAAGAAGTTCCACCTTTCCCGGAATCTCAAACGGACCTATAAACCTCGGAGCCAATTTGCCTTTCTTCCCGAACCTTCGAATACCCACCTTCGGAGATACTTTCAAGAACACAAAGTCACCGGTCTGAAAACTAAGATCTCGCCTTCGGTTATCTACATGGCTCTTCTGTCGACTATGGGCTGTTTTCAATCGATCCCGGATAACTCTAACTTTCTCAACTGAATCCTGAAGCAAATCAATACCCACGATCTTCGCTTCACCGACCTCATCCCAACAGATAGCCGATCTACATTTTCTCTCATATAAGGCCTCATAAGGTGCCATATCGATACTAGCCTGATAACTGTTGTTGTAAGAGAATTCCACTAACGGTAAATGTCTATCCCAAGAATCGGAAAAGACTATCGAACAAGTTCGCAACATATCCTCCAAAATCTGAATGGTCCTCTCGGATTGACCGTCGGTCTGAGGGTGAAAAGCTGTGCTGAATCGCAAATTTGTACCCAAAGCTTCCTGAAACGCCTTCCAGAATCTAGAAGTAAACCTCGGGTCACGATCCGACACAATGCTAACCGGGACCCCATGCAATCTCATAATCTCATCAATGTAAAGGGTGGCAAGCTTTTCCATCGAGTACCTA
This sequence comes from Campanula takesimana, assembly GCA_026119855.1. Classification (NCBI taxonomy): domain Eukaryota; kingdom Viridiplantae; phylum Streptophyta; class Magnoliopsida; order Asterales; family Campanulaceae; genus Campanula; species Campanula takesimana. The sequence goes on from JAOWBW010002401.1 coordinate 33,805, forward strand.
ATGTCAATAGGCAAGAAATGTGCACTCTTAGTCCGTCTATCCACGATTACCCAAACACTGTCATACTTCCTACGGGTATGAGGTAGTCCCGTAACGAAATCCATAGTCACATGCTCCCATTTCCATTCCGGAATCTCTAACGGCTGAAGTAGTCCTGCGGGTCTCTGATGCTCGGCTTTGACCTGCTGACAAGTTAAACATTTTGAAACATACTCGGCTATTTCCCTCTTCATATTGTTCCACCAAAAGTGTTGTTTCAAATTTTGATACATCTTCGTACTACCCGGATGAATAGTATATCTCGATTTCTGACCCTCATCTAAAACTTGCCTCTTTATTCCACCAACATCGGGCACACATAAACGGCCACGAAAAGTCAACACTCCAATCGGACTCAAAGAAAAATCCTCGAAGTTCTTCTCCTTCATTTTACCCATTACTTTCACTAACTCGGGATCTTCTTTCTGAGCTTCCTTTATTCTTTGAATTAGGGTCGGAGATACCCTAATATTCGCAAAAATAGCCCCATGTCTCGACTCACGAGGATACCAATCTCGAACATCCTCAAGCATTTTCCACTCTCGAACCATCATCGAGGCCACATAAGACTTTCTACTAATCGCATCGGCTACCACATTCGCCTTCCCCAAATGATAAGAAATCGTACAATCATAGTCCTTTAAAAGTTCCATCCATCGACGCTGTCTGCTATTAAGTTCCTTCTGCGAGAAAAGATACTTTAAACTCTTGTGATCCGTGAAAATCTTGAACTTTGCCCCGTAAAGATAGTGCTTCCACTTATGCAACGCAAAGACTATCGCAGCCAACTCCATATCATGAGTAGGGTAATTCTGTTCACTAGGGGTCAACTTCCTCGAAGCATAAGCAATTACTTTCCCATTTTGCATCAAAACACAACCCAAACCCTCTTTCGAAGCGTCACTGTAAATTACTAAATCGTCATTTCCATTTGGTAACGTAAGAATAGGAGCCGTAGTTAATCTCTTCTTTAATTCATCAAAGCTGCTTTGACATTTTTCACTCCACACAAACGTACATCCTTCCGGGTCAACTGAGTCATCGGAGTAGCAATCCTCGAAAACCCTTCTATAAACCTTCTGTAATACCCGGCTAAACCCAGAAAACTTCTGATCTCGGTCACTGACTCGGGTCTCTTCCAATCCACTATGGCTTCTACCTTTGAAGGATCCATAGAAATCCCATCCTTTGAAATAACATGACCCAGAAATGAAACCTTCTCGAGCCAAAATTCGCATTTACTAAACTTCGCAAACAACTTCTCCCTCGCAAGAATTGATAAAACTGTCCTCAAGTGTTGCTCGTGCTCCTCTCGAGATTTAGAGTAGACAAGAATGTCGTCGATGAAGACTACCATAAATGAATTAAGATAAGGATGGAAAACCCGGTTCATCAAATCCATAAATACGGCAGGTGCGTTAGTCAACCCAAACGGCATAGCCAAGAACTCGTAGTGATCATAACGAGTGCGAAAGGCAGTCTTCGAAATATCCTCCGATCGAATCTTCAACTGATGGTACCCACTCCTCAAATCAAGTTTAGAAAACACCACGGACCCTTGAAGCTGATCAAATAAATCATCAATGTGAGGTAGAGGATACTTGTTCTTCACTGTAACCTGATTCAACTTTCGGTAATCAATACACAATCTCAAAGAACCGTCTTTCTTCCGCACAAACAAAACCGGTGCTCCCCACGGGGAAACACTAGGGTGGATAAACCCTCGATCAAGCAACTCTTGCAACTGAACCTTTAGTTCCTTCAACTCTGCGGGAGCCAACCTATACGGTGCCTTTGAAATCGGAGCCGTACCCGGCAAAAGATCTATACAAAATTCTATCTCACGATCGGGAGGCATATTATACTCAGAAGAGAAAACATCAGAAAATTCTCTAAATACCCGAACACTCACCAAACTAGGGGATTCTTTCCTAGTATCAAGCACACTAGCCAAGTACCCCTCACAACCACGGTGCAACAATCTCTCAGCTTTTACATAAGAAATGATACGAATATTTCTACCCAAAGGCATAGCCTCAAAAGTAAACTTAGGCACATCAAGGATAGAAAAATTAACGACCTTTCTACGACAGTCAACAGAAGCATGAAACTTGCTCAACCAATCCATACCCAAAATGACATCAAAATCTTGAATAGGAAGGACTACCAAGTCCGCACACAAGACATGACCACATATAAGCACATCACAAGCACGAAAGACTTTATCAGTCACCAAACACTCTCCCATAGGAGTTGAAACCTCTAACACATAGGGTAAAGACTCAGATGCAGCATTTAGCAAGAAGCAAATTGCACAGAAATGTAAGAATGAGATGATCCTGGATCTACTAACGTACGCGCGCTCACATTAGATATAGAAACAATACCTCCAATCACTGAGGGATCATCTGCCTGATGCTGATTCATTGCAAACACTTTTCCTTGGACCTTGGCCTTTCCCGTAGCATCCCTTTTCTGACCATGTGGAGAACCAGCTCCTGCCCCAGATGGTTGACCCCTGCCTCTAGTACAATCCCTTGCAAAATGCCCCATTTGACCACAATTGGTACACTTTCCTTGTTTCTTCCAACACCGGTCCTCCGAATGGCCTTCCTTTTGGAAATAGGAACAAAGTCTCCTATGTTGGTTCCCTTGGTTCCCGGCAGTAGTACCCGGGTTCCTTGGGGTTGGTTTCCCTCGGAACTGAGATTGTCCCACAAAGTTACCTCGGTTATCAATCCTTGGTTGTGACTTGCTCTGCACTCCTTGCTTACTCGGGTTAGCTACCTCGGTCTTCCTCTTATGTTCCCCAATATCTTGCTCTATAAGATAGGAACGGTCTACCGCATCCTGGAATGTCACAATCCTCTGGGCTATAAGCTGAGTACGGATAGAAGTCTTCAAACCCCGGATGAATCTCATAGCTTTCTGTTCTTCGGTCCTCACAAGATAGTCACAATACCAGGCTAATTCTGTGAACTTAGCCGAGTACTGAGCTATAGACAACAAACCTTGCTCCAAGATGAGAAGCTCAATCTCCTTTCGGTTTTGATCTACTACCGGAATGAAATGCTCTTTGAACATCCGCACAAACAATTCCCATGCATACACTGTATGGGTATCATCCCAACTCGCCTTAACTCCTTTCCACCAATGCTCGGCGGCCCCAACCATTTATAAGCCGCAAACCGCCCTATCCTCGTCCGTGCATCCAAACACATCATAAATTTTCTCCATAGACTCAACCCATAGTTCGGCCTTCTTCACATCGGGCTCACCATCGAACTCTACCAGTTTCAGTTTCAAGAATTGCTCCAGACCATATCGGGGTGGTGCTTGCTCTACTCTCGGTCCTTAGTCATGAATTGCCTTCATGGCCGCTTCAAACATGCCTTGGAACATAGCACGGTTCTCTTCCCGAAGATCATTCTGATTCTGAGCCCCAATATAACCTTCACCCGTTCTTCTTCTAGCCATTGTGAATAATTACCTGCATAAAACATCAACCGTTACTCACTCCGAACACAACTACCCTCCTAGGTCATACTAGTCCACCTAGACTTATACTTTGAGCTAAACCATAGCTCTGATACCAACTGTCGCGACCCCGACCCCGCGGGCCCGGAGTACGCGAGCTGGACGTCGACTTAAACAATAAACTCTAAAATAATGAAGATAAAAATTTCCTTTTATACCAAAAGATGATAACACAAGTTTGAAATCCAACTTGAACAACAAAATATAAACTAGTATAAGCTCCATAAGCTTACACCCACCCAAATAATAAATATACAAATTCTAATGACGTCAAGTTTGGTACAACTATTCCCCAAAAGGTTACACAGTATATAATGTAAACTCACCAATATCAACCTGCCCAAAAAGCTCAACCCTCGCGACGTCCTCCTCGTGATCAGCGAGTCTAATCCTTTCCTCCTGGGGGGGGGGGTTAAGGAAAAACAAAGATAAAGAAAGGGGGTGAGATAAATCTCAATAAGTCACTAATGCAACTACATGACATACTATGATGCAATAAGCAATAAACCATAATAAATATCACTTAGCACATAGCATTTTATCAATTAACAGATAGCAGCGGAAATAAACAATTAACAAAGGATATTAGCCAAGGTTTCCCAACTGATATAACCAAATAAAGGTCGCTGCGCAGCTTCAATAATCAACAATCAACATCTTCATAGTAGCATGAAAGCTTAAGAGAAAACCCCCGGTACCGGAACCAATAATAATAAGGGGACAGTGACACACAGTCAAAGCCCAAAACCAATAGCTAAGATGCTCACAAAGGGGCTAGCTCATTTCACATCCAAGGCCAATCTGGAGGAGGGAAATAATGGGGCAAAACAATGGTCAACATCATAATCGACTTGGCTCGTGCCATCATAATGCTTCGCATCGCCCAAAACATACACAAATACCAGCTGGACTTTCAAGTAAAGGCTAAGTAATAAAATACTCACACAATAACAACCACTGATTCCAAAGTAGGGAACCATTCCAAATAAATTGCCACAAAGGTAAACCAATCCAAACAACACATCAAGGATGGACCACATTCCCAAAATGATACTTAATCAAATTCCATAACATATTTATTCACAAAAGAATCAATTCCAATTAATAAAGTGCTCCACGATGTTAACTTAGGTTAATTAGAAGTATCAAACCTAAACTAGGTAAGCTGTAAGTCTTAAACCAGCAAAAAGACAAAATTCTAGAAGCAGGGGGCGGGCGGGCGCTTGCCAGGGGCGGCGGGCGGAGCGCTATTCCAACAGAAGGTCTGGCCGCAGAAAAAGCTGGGTAGGCGGGCGCCTGGTCTAACCCGGGCGGGCGCCTGGTCTGGTTCTTGGTCGGAAATTGCAGCTGGGTTCTACCATTTTCAACCCAAAATTCACCCATTTCCTAAATGACCAAAATCAAGCCTCTCCACTAGTTCCACAATGAATCAAAACAACATTTAGGCTGGAAGGGGACCTAATCAACCTCATAAATAACCCCAAACCAAGAATCAAACCTAACATTCATATCAATCACCATTTTAACCAAAAACCAAATAAATTCCAAATAAATCCCAAACTCAATCCAACATCAAATGTATCAACTAAAGCATTATATAAACATGAAATGAACACTTTAGCATAAAAATGGGGAAAAGCAACTTACTTGAGATTTCTCAAAGATGACGGAATTCAAATATTTTTAGCTTCCTACGATCCTATCGACGATCTAAACACATTTGATAAAAATGAGCAATAAGAAAAGATGAGAGGAAGAAGGTGAAAATGAAAGAGAAGGGAGAGGAAAAACTTACCCTTTTCACAACTATGGAAGAGAGAGAGAGAGAGATTGAGTGTGTGCTGGGAATGAGGGAGAGGGTGAGGGAGAAGAGGGGAGTAGGGAGGGAGTAGGAGAAAGATTATTTAAAAACATACACTTAGGCCCCCTCACTCTACTAACTAACAACCCAAACCAAATCCCCTACTACCCACTTAACACAATATCAACCAAATAATGCTAAACACAATTTAATATTATGGGACATAAAATGCGCACCATAAATATTTAAATCAAATAAATAACAATAATTAATTATTTATCAATAAAATAGAGACGGGTTTTCGGGTCGTGACACTGGCAATCAGGCCACCTGGTGCAGTGGACTTTACCGAGGCTCATGAAAAGAAGAATCACTCACCTCTTGAAGGCTCATTTGCAAAGGAATTAAGAGAAAGAGCTGAACTGACAAAGGTCGGTATAGACCCTTTGTTTGGTTGAAACCGCTCATCCTTCACTGAAACGAAAGCTAATTTTGACTCACCAGAGCACACTCCTTCACCATCTGGATCCCCTGCTTTGACATTCGGTCCATCGGCTCAATCATCGGTTCAACCTCAAGTGATACATGTCTCTGCGCCTTCGGTTTTGCCT